>CAVNYN010280665.1:0-33901 GCA_963692815.1 Nyctanthes arbor-tristis | reverse complement strand
TTTTGGATGTCATGTGGCGTACTATTGGGCCCAAGATTGCATTTCAATTTCAGGACAATTTTAGCTTTATTTGTTCAAATTCTTCCTTTTTCTCTATATGTGTTCTAAATTTTGTGTAAGCTAATTAAATTACTAAAATAGTAGAAAAAACATTATTTATTTTTTATGTACGGTAATTGATTTAATCTAATTGCATGCCTAATTTAATATGAAAATTTCACAACAATAAATGTTTTGCACTTAAAACATCAAATGGACCAATCTTTATATATATATATAAAGAATTAAACTTCAAACTCGTCCTAGAATTGCGTACTAAATCAAGTTCTAATTTTTCACTTAATTTTCTTCAAGTTAAATTGATTTTCGTCCTATTTCCAACTATCACTCTAATAGCCAAATCATATTTAAGTCAAGCTACTGTGCTAGTAATTAAAATACAACTAGTGATATTACCGTATTATATTTCTACCGTCAAGTTAAAATGGCGACCGCATTGATATAGAATCTTAACTTCGCCACTGCATTCTGATCTTTGTAATAGTTTCAATGACCCAAATCAAGAAATAGACAATAACAGTGAAAGATTTAGATCTTCTCCTGAAATCGAATAACTTCTCATTGATGACTTTGATAGAGGAGGCGGCCGAAGATTTTAGTGGATTCTTAAGAAATCAGTGTTCGTCTATGCACAATTTGATGACTTGTGTTGAGGCAATTCAAAGAGATAACATGAAATTAGCATATGCATCAGTGAAGTGCGTGGAAATACTTGTAGCCTCTCAAGTTGGTGCGATGATCACAAAAAAAAAGTTTTTATTTTTTAAATTTCTAGTCAATAGAAAAAGTTTTTATTTTTTTAATTTTTATTCAATAGGAAAGTTAAAAAGATCATTTTCTTTTCTTTTAACAGTCAAAAGGGACGGATTCCATCTATAAGGACTTTCTGTGAAAAATTTTGAAAGGTAAGGGACTCCATAGATTAGAAAAAATATTAGAGAAGAAATTGCAACATTTTGTAAAGATCAACGACCTTTTTGTGAAAATACGCTTCAACGAACTAAGAAGAAGCATACAAATGCAGTGACTCTTCTACAATAAATGGCAAATTAGCTTGAAACAGATGAAATGAAACTGTTGAAGAAAGATCTTCACGATTTTGTCAAATGTTCTTATATGGTGAGGAATATTAGTACAAGATGGCATCCTTGGAAAATTTCTCTATATATTATATTACTATCTATATATTATTATTAGTTAATTAAGAGAACTAAACCTTGTTACTTTTTATACCGCGATTTTCTTGCTTTTTTTATTTGGTAAATTTTACGATAATTGTTCTTTTTTTTTAAAAAAAAATTGAGATCAAGGAATTTAGAGAAGATTTGAACATATGACAATTAAATTTAACACTCAAACTTTAACCACTTTAACCATTTTCTTCTTGTTAGAATATCAAATCTGAAAGATTAATTCTAAAGCAGATCATAGTCCCTCTTAATTCGTTCATTCACTATTTTCATTGTACATGTTGGTGATTTTAATGTTATTTAAATATATATATATATATATATTGCATTTTACATTTTTTTAAGATTTTTGAAAATATGGCAGATAACGAGTATGTTTTACCTACCAATCTGAACCACGTTGCCCATACTCAATTCAAACGGGTTGGGTACAGGTCGGGGTAACGAGGGAAGTGTATCCGACCAAAACATTTAATAATTATAGATGTAACATTTAAATTTAATGATATTGTATATTTGTCAATGAACTTATTTTCGAATGTATTAAATGACAGTAACCGTTTTTCTCATTATTACATATGTACGAAAGATTAGACGTAAAAATGTAAATTGTCTTCTGAACAATCTGGAATTTCACAATTACTGAGTCAATTAGTCTTATTGATTCAAATAATGTATACTTCTGTTTTTATATTTTCTACAAAAGTATAAATATTGCAGATTTACTATACAACTATCTAATGATATATTTTAATAAATCTTTTTTAACTCGTGCCACGCATTGATGGTTTAACTAGTATATATTATACGTAGCGTTTTTTGGATCTTTCTCTTAATCAATGACTTAATTATTGAAAAACTTACATAGAATTATATATTTTTTTATTTTTCTTTATTTGTTGATTTCCGGCTTTCCGTTATATGATGATTGTTTTAACTATAATATGATTGTATTGTATGGTAATAACCACGAACCTTTTTTTTTGGGGACATAAGTAATAGACACGAGCTTGATACAATTTACATTTTAAATCTTTTTACAAGATAACTGCATTGGTGTTAACTAGCTTAGTTAGTAGATATTGAACATATATTGCAATTTTTCTTGTAATATGCACATGTATTACACTGCGAGTTAAAAAATCTTCATATTTTTTGTGTGTTTCATATAGTTTTGGTTTTAATCTATATATCTATAAGATAGTAGCCTGACAACTAGTGTAAAAATTATTTTTTAAACCATATATATAGTACAAACCTATACTTAATTATTACATTATTATTAATTAATAATCCTAAACCCTGCATAAGTTGCATCTGCATCCCCATCCCACAGATAACACGACTACAATCTACATCTACAAATTATATATATATATATATATATATTAATTTTAAAGAGCGACTTTAATCTCACTATACTTTTTTATATGGGTAAATCACGCATGCTAAAAAAACTTATTAAAATATATCATTAGATAGTTGCTTAATAAATCTATAACATTTACGCTTTTCATAGAGTTATAAAAATAGGAGTATATATTACTTGAATAAATAAGATCAATTGACTTAGTAATCTTGAAATTTAAGATCGTTCAAAAGACAATCTACATTCTCACGTCGAATCTCTCATACATATGCAATAAGGAGAAAAATCTATTACTATCATTTAATACATTCGAAAGTATAAGTTCAGCGACAAATGTAAAATATTATCAAATGTAAATTTGACACAGCTATAATTATAAAATGTTCTAGTCGGATACACTTCCCTCCGTTCCTCAACCCATACCCATTTGAATCGAGTACGGGCAAAGCGGTTTAGGTCAGGTAGGTCAAAAATACTCGTTACCCACCACATTTTTAAAATTCCTTAAAAAAGGTAAATGCAAAAAAACAAAAATTCAAATAATATTAAACTTATCAACACACATGGTGAAAATGGCGAATGAACGAATTAAGAGGGATTAGAGTTTGTTTTGGAATTAGCCTTTCAGATTTGATATTTTCATTTATTAGTGAAAAAGCCTAGCAAAAAGAAAATGGGCATAGTGGTCAAGGTTTGAGTGTTAAATTCAATTGTCACATATCTAAATCTTCTCTAAATCCCTTCATCAAAGATTTTGTCAAAAAAAAAGAAAAAAAAGAAAAAGAATAATTATCGCAAGATCTACCAAATAAAAAATGTGGAAAAATCGCGGTACAAAAGGTACTGAGACTTAGTTCTATTAATTAACATATATAGATATATTTGCAGTAAAAAAGTCTACTTTCATCCACAGCCTTCAAATTTAAAGTAGAAGGCCCCCAATCTTTGAACAATTGGCGTGATTTATCAAAATGTCTAATTTTTTCATTAAAACATTAGGCTCCATTTGGAAAGCAAGTAAATTGGATCTTATTATTCTTGAAACTAGTTTTTTTTTTCACCCCGTGCATTGTACAGGTAAAGCTATAATGTACATTAGTATCAAAATTGGTGTAAGTGTGTTTTTAGACATTATGTCATAAATAAAGTATAATATATCACTTACATTGTATAAAATCATGAATTAATCAATATACGAAATTACAAATCACCATTGGATATTTATTTATAGTAAATGATTGAGTATTGAGCATAAATTTAATTGCATAATTGAGTCTACATATAATTTTGATTTAGTATTTGACGAGTTAAATTAATATTTTATTAACAATATATTAATAGTTACTCTCTTATATACCCGACTTTTAAATCGTTTAACTTATTTAATATTATTAGTTAATAGTTTAATAATACGTATCAGGCATGACACCCATATTCGCTTGATACCAGTTCAGATAAAAATTTTCATACTTAAAAAAAAGTACCTTAGACATACCCTTTTTAATTAGATGATACCTCATTTCCCCACATACCATTTTAACTGGGTGATGCTTTATTTTATTTTGTGCAAATATTCATAATATCATGTTGTTATTTTAGTCTAGTAAATAATAAATATAATCCTTAAAAAAGTAATTTGAATTTATAATGATAATCGTTAGAGGTGTAATAATTATATATTGATAAATAAAATATTAATATGACAAAATTTTTTATCCACATTTGATATGTTAATAGTTATGTCTGAAATTAATTATTAATTTTTATTTTATATTTATATATATATGAACAAATTTCTAGTATTTTAAGACTATCTGTAAAATAGGAATATAATATGGTACAATTTTAATTTTCATAAATATTAAAAAAATGTAACTAATAATGTTGGAAATATAAAATTTAATATCATATATCCCTAATATACCACATTATTTATTAAATATTTCTTTTTAAATAATACTATTTTATCGATTAAAATGCCGATTAAATAAGGTTATAAAAGAAAATTAATATTCTAGCTACTTTTTTAATAGGAAAGTGGATTATATCTTAAGACAGATGAAAAAGAAAAAGTAGACCACTTTTATGGGACGGGAAGTGGCATGAAAAATAATTAAATTTGTATAGTTAATAATTAGGAAAGTTTTATCTTTTTATAAGATGATATAATGAATCTAATTCAGTTTTAAATTTTTTTATTAGTATGAATTTTTGTTTTAGGTTTGTATAATCTTATTTACAGAAATCAAAGAATGATTTGATTAGGGGTGGGTATGAAAACCGCCAAACCGGTAATCCGACCTGAACCAAATCGGTTTAGGCCGGGTTGGTTCGGTTTTGACTTGGGTAGGTTGGGTTGAGTGTTTCTAGTGGCTGAACCAAGCTGGTCCGGTTTGGTTCGAGGGGTTTGGCCGGTCAAACCCGATTGAAACCGAACAGGTCAAACCCGGCTCGGTTAAACTGATTTGAACCAACTAAACCGAAATACCATTTTTTTGGGCCCAAAAAACGTGTTTCAATAGTCCACTTGGTCCAGACGGCCTCATTTCATTTGATTCAAAAGAACACTTTCCATTTTCCAAGACTACCTCACTTCATTTGATTCAAAATAACGCTTTCCATTTTCCAAGTTAACAATTCAAAATCTGGTCTCCACGAAATAACAAACCCAAGTTTTTCTCCCTGCTGCCGCTCCCCCGGTGCTGCTGCTCATTTCTTCCATTTTCCATTTGTTGCCTCTTGCTGCCGTTGGCACTATCGCTCTACCAGTGCTACTGCTCATTTCTTTTGTTATCTTCTGCTGCCGCTACTGCTGTTCTGTCCGCCATCGCTTCAGAGAGAGGGAGGAAGGGAGGGGAGAGAGAGAGAGAGAGAGGGGGGAGAGAGAGGACCGAGAGAGAGTGAGTGAGTATGTTACTGACTTAGAAGAAACGAGAGAGTGGAAAATGGAAATGGCTACGTCTGATCTCCCTGTCTGAGAAAAGAGAATTGAGAGAGAGAGAGAGAGAGCGCAACTGAGAGAAATAGGGAGAGAGAGAGAGAGAGAGAGAGAGAGAGAGAACCAACTGAGACAGGGAAAGAGAGACGACTGTTGTGTTGATGCTTGTCTTGAAGTTGTTAGTTAAGTTTTCTTATTCCTCTTAGGCTTTAATTGGGCCAAGTTGATGCTTGTTTTGAAGTTGTTAGTTAAGTTTTCTTACTCCTCTTAGGCTTTAATTGGGCCAAAGCTAAGTATACTTGTTAGTTGTTTCATTTCCTTGTTTCTCTTTCATTTTAGAAAAAAGCAGCCCTAACCGTAACCCCAACTGACCCATGACCGGTCAATTTAGGTCTGGTTCCTCGGCCCGTTGGGCCGGTTTTAGTTTCCACTTTTGGAAACCAATCTGTAGTCTGGTCAGTTTCGGGTTCGGGCCTAACCCAGCCTGACCGATCAGATACCCAGGCCTAATTTTGACTAATATTTTTAAACGTACGGTTTAAATACATGTTTAATGTTTTATCTTAATTTACTTTTTAAATCATGTAACATATTCAGTATTATTAGTTACTAATTTAACATTGCATATCAAACGTGCACTATAGTACATGTACCTGCTTGATATCGACTCAGATAAAAATTTTATACCCACGAGATTATATCCACTCCACTTACTCTTTTAATCATATAATACCTCTTTTTATGTATTGTTTAATAAATAAATAATAAAATCCTTAAAAAACGTTGCACAATTAAACAGAATGCAAAAGAAATCGGCTATAAAAATTTTAATTAAATAATATTAAAAGAGATAAATATTTTACATATTACAATTTAATTCATTTCGTAACTATAAACAAAAAACAAAGCGTGATTTTTGTAGAGATTCTTGAGTCTCAAGAACATAAACTTAAAAATAGCAATACAAAAATTATGTTCTTTTTCTCAATTGGGCTAATCAAGATTAGAGTAAGTTAATTGTATAAACTAAAGGAAATTTTTAGTTCCGATTCTTATAGCTTTTTATTATAAAAATTAAAATAGATTGACTAGGGTTTTTCTGGTACACGTCGGAAGAAGAAGATAGGAAGGGAGAAACATTTATAATTGCTAAGAATAAGATAGTTATTTGTGTCATTTTAATTTCAGCCATTTTAGTATATTTGCAAAATTGATGAGATTAATAAAAAAAAAAGTAGTGTCAATATAATTAGAGTTTAAGTTTATATGTAGTTAATAATAATATTTTTTTGAGTGAAAATAGTAATATATAAATAGTAATATATAAATGAAAATTGTAAACAAATAAAAGAGTTGACATAATAGTTTAAAAGCATGTTACTCTTAATATGTAAGTCATGAGTTCAATCCTCCACTATTACATTTGTAACAATTTTTTTATTTAAAGTGACACCCGATATGGTATGAATTTATAAGCAATTGTGCCTGATAGAGTTTTAAGTGAGAAATATTTTCTAATTACGCCAGATGAAATGACAATTGTGTCAGACAAACTGTCATTTAATATATATAATAATATATATACACATATATAGATTAAATTCCAAGTTCACTTCCGATCTGATAAAAAAAGATCCATGCCACGTAATTAAAATACTTATTGGAGGATGCACCACGTAGGCCGGATATAACGGGTGTCTCTACAACAGGACTCAGGATAATACATAGAAATGACATGTATACACAATGAACCAGAAAAACAAAATCATGTGTTTAAGTTGAAATTTTTTCCTTTGGACATGTCTTATTTTACTCTATATATATCTCACTTTTCTATACTCCTGTATGAGGTGAATTTGAAATTTAATTTTAACTAAAATATTGCCTACTTTAATTAGTTGCCAATTGGAATATAAGATTTTTAATAAAAAAATTATGAATCTAGATGAACCACATCAATTTTCAAAAGGCTGGAAGCCTCATTGTCTAGATTAAAAAGTGGTTAATTTTCACTCTAAGTCACCAACCTTTCAAATTAATATCAATTTTATCCCTATTTTTTGGGCCTGCTCAGCCCCAACTTTTTATTTATTATCGTATTATGTCCCCAACGTCACTTTTTATCCATAGCCTTTCAGTTTTTACTATTAACCCCTATCAAAATAACTATTATACCTTTATTTTTTTATTTCCATTATAGGTCCCCCAATCTTTCAATTCTTATACCATTTTATTCCCAGGAATTTTTTAAGTGCATATGAGCCCCAATATTTCATTTTTTATCATGTTATATCCCTATTAACATTTTCTATTCCTAATATTTTAAATTTTACTGTTAATATCTATTTAAATTATCATTATACCATTAAAAATAAAGAGCAATATAAAATAAGAAATTCATCCACTTTAATTAATTTCAACACAACCCAATGACAGCGGTCAGAAATAGTGATAACAAAAAACTAGATCTATATTAGTCTTATGGATATCAAATCCTTACCGAAGAAAATTGTTCATTTAAGTATCTGTATGAAAAATTTGATCTGATTTCTAGATCCGCCCAAAAAACATTGATTTTTGATTTATTAAAAGTAAAGACATCCCTAATACTTTAATTCTAATTTAATTTCTTGTCTCTTTTTGTGATTTTCACCCTAATTTGCCTCCAATTTGTTATCAGTTTCGACCTGATCTGATCCATCAATGTGGATCCACAAAAAATTCATTAATGTTCGATTTCATTTTTTGTAAATTGAAAATGATTTCTTTTGTAGATCCACCCTAATTTATATCCGTTACGTGATATGTGATGAATCGAAAAATCCAATTTGATATGTTGCACTGACTCTCATATCGAAAACTTTGTTCACATAAATTAAGTATTCATAAAGTTTGGTATAGATTCAGTTTTTTTATTATCACTACGGGTTAGGATGGGTGGAGTTTTTATTCATATTGTTCTTTATTTTTTATTTTTATTTAAATAAGTAAAGGTATAACGGTAATTCTAATAGGAAAGTTGAGGGTGGAAGGTATTATCAGAGACATAAATAGACAATAAATGAAAGGTTAGAGATCTTATATGTACAAAAAAAATGACAGTGACCAAATTATATAAAAATTGAAGGGTTGAGGACGTGTAAGGGAAATAAAGAATTAAGGGTATAATAATCATATTGATAAGGGTTAATGATGAAAATTGAAAGGTTGGGGATGAAACATGACACTGGGGACATAATACTATAATAAATGAAAGGCTGGAGGCTTAAAAAGCCAAAAAAAGAGGGACAAAATTGATATAAATTTAAAAGGTTGAAGACCTAGAGTGAAAATTACCCATAAAAAGTTGTGAATCTTTGGTGCAAATGTTGAAAAGGGTGGCAAGGTTAATAGGGTTGACACGGTTGAGTTCTTCATTATATTACAAAAAAGGAAAATTTACAATCATATATATATATATATATTAAATTATAGTTTGTCTGACACAATTGCAATATCATCCTACGTAATTAGAAAATTCTTCTTGCCTAAAGCTCTATCTGGCACAATTGCTTATAATATTATGCCACAACGTCTGTCACTTTTAATAAAAAGATTATTACAAATGTAATAGTGAAGGATTGAACTCACGACCTACATGTTAATAGTAACATGCTTTTAAACCATTATGCCAACTCTTTTATTTGTTAACGGTTTTCATTTATATATTATTATTCCCGTGTGTTTTCATTCAAAAAATATTATTATTAAATATTATTATTAACCACATATATACTTAAAGGCTAATTATACTGGCACGACTTTTTTTTATTAATCTCACTAATTTCTCAAATATACTAAAATAGTCAAAATTAAAATGACACAAATAGCCATTTCATTCTTAACAATTACAAATGTTTCTCCCCTTTTATCTTCTTTTCCCTACGTGCACCAGAAAACCCCATTCAATCTATTTTAATTTTTAGGGTTAATTTCACTAAAGGCCCCCAAGCTTTGAGCTAAGAACATGTTTCATGCCCGACGTTTTTTGGCTTTTCTGAGTCCCTCAAACTTTTATAAATGCGCACAATATGTCCCTTTGATACTATTTTCTCAACTTTTCATGGAAAATAACGGCCATACCCTCTTAACTTTTTAATTTTCAAAAGCAATTAAAAATATTAAAAACAAAAAAAAAGGAAGAAAACACCCACCCCATCCCTCCTCTCTCCTGCCCTTCCTCTCAAGTTGTTACGGGAAAAGCTGCCATTTCTCACAGCGTTTTTGGAGGGGATAAATCCCCCTATTTTGCTGCTAGAAGCTACATCAAAGTTGCTGCCGTTTGTGGCAGAGTTTTGAGAGAGGGGTGAATCCTTTTATTTCTTGCTAAAATGGGCAGGAAATTGGGGGGAGGGGGAAGATTCACCCCCTATTTTGGTGGCAGAAGGTTGAGAAGTGGTGGGTAGGAGTGAGTTTTTCTTTTTTTATTATTTTTAATATTTTTAAATATTTTGTTTATAAAATTAAAAAATTAAAAAAGTATAACCGTTATTTTTCATGAAAAATTGAGGGAATTGTGTCAAAAGGGACTTCTCATGCACATTTATGACAAGTTAGCAACCTAGGAGAGCGAAAAAAATGGTTCGGGACGAAACTAGTTCTTAACTCAAAGGTTGTGGACCTTTTGTGAAATTAACCCTAATTTTTATAATAAAAAAACTATAAGAATCGAAAATAAAAATTTCCTTTAGTTTGTATAAAAATAAATTGCAACCAGCTATTACCCTAACTAATAAGTCAGTTTTTCTGCAACGTCTTAAATCATTTTTTCTGCAGAAATAAATAATCACTTTTTGTTATAAACCAGAAGAAAAGAATAGAAAAATAAAGAGAAAAGTTGGAAAGAAAACTCATTAATTTTATATTCATTCACAAACATGAGGTATATTTATACATGTACATGTGTGTTGCCCGAGAAAGACTTAGAGTACAAGAAAAACAGCCTGGAGTGACAGCCAAGCAAACTAATTCTATGGCATCTAAGGTTTCAGAGGCAAAATAGTCATTCATACTATAATTAATTTATTTACAACACTCTCACTTGAATGACTATTCTATACAACAATTGTCTCATAAAAAACCTCATTTGGAAAAAACCCTATAGGAAAAATGTAACATCCCGAAAAACTTTAAGCATGTAATCGTTATGTTAATGAATGATTAAATACTTATTGGATTTCATCAAGTAAAAGGTTATAAGATTATTGAATTGAATTGCATCAATTGTAAAGTCACAAGACTATTACTCAAATGACTACCTAAAATTTGGAATGGGGCTATTGATAACACGATTGTTATCTTAACAATCATTGAATTAAAATATGATTATTGACAACCTGATCGTTATTTTGACGATGATTGGACAATTGTTAGAATTGCACTAATTGAAAGATTACAAGATTTACCATTCGAATAAATATCAAGAATTAAAAGATAGTTATTGACAATGTGAATGTTATTTGACTATAATTGAATAATCACTTGGGTTTGCATAAATTATGTTACAAAATCCAAATATTGCTACTCGAGTTTGGCATTAAATATAATGCTATAGTTGTATTTTGACGATGATCGAATAAATACTCGAGTTTGCTACATTATGTGATTGATGATGATTGGATAATGACTCAAATTGCATCAATTATGTTATATGATTAAAGATCATTGTCTAAATTATGTGTAGAATGAAAATATAGTATTTGATTGGTATAACTCAAAGTACAATCCCTCAATTATAAATCATGTTAAGTAAAATGACTCAAGTAACATGAATCGAACTATCAGGACTTAATTATAATGTAACACGAAGTATAAGGACTGCTTGAGCAATTTGCGACTAAGTGTACGGCGCCATATTACGCCACATGTCATAGTTTGATTGGCAGAACTCAAAGATTTATAAAAAACAATTAAATCCGCCAACTATAAATAGGGTTCAAGGGCAAGGAATTCTTCCAAGCCTTCTCCAAACCATTTCCCTTGGCCAAATTCCTCCAAATCTAGTAATGGTGGAGAAACTACCCTTAAAACCCATTAAAATATCTATTTGTCTATTGAAAAAGGCTCCTTGTCATATATAGATAGATTCTAACTTAAAAATTAGCTATGGCCACCTTTATATAAATGTATTTCTATCAATTGAAAACTAACCTTACAGTATGATAACTTCCCAATGATTTGTCTTGACTAGATTAATTTTGTTTGCTTTGGTAATCAAGAAAATATTTTTATTAATACAACTTGTTGTATTCCTTCCTTTTACTGAAAAATCTAGTTTCAATGATTCTTTAAACCTTAACAATTTGCTAATTTAAGAAATTAACTTTATAGAATGTTAAACTCGATAAGATAAAGAAAATTTGTCCATTTTCCATGTCACATTCCTGTTATTTGTATTGAAGCTTCTGCTATGATATTTATAAATTAATATAAGATATCTGAAAACATTGTAAAATTAGTTGGGGCGTGACAAAAAATCTACTAAACTAAGGAGAAAAGAATACAATAGGTGTTGATCAACTTTAGAGTGTTCAAGTGTTGCCTCATTAAAACCTTACCAAAAAAAGTAAACGAGAAAGAGTACAGCTGCTCCCCCTTGATTTCAGCCACGATGGTTTTCATGCTTAACCATCTACGTCTCTCCAATATCTTAAATATTTTGAAATATATTCTGTTTCAGGAAGTGTCAACTCTTAAGAAATTTTATATTGAGGTTTACTATCATATACGTCACATATATTTATTACACAAAGAATATGTCTCGTTAAAACTTTACAAGGAAAAAACTCAGTGGGAAAAAAATCTAAGTGAAGGAAAAAGAGTACATTATTCTTTGGATACGGCATTGATATTGTCTTGTAAAAACCTAACTAAGAAAACTCATTGGGACGAAACCCTAGTGGAGGAAAAAATATTACAATGTGTATCTCCCCCATATTAACTAGCAATGTATACAAGAACTTTAAGTTCTTTATATGCTTCATCTAAGCATACCAAATCTAATGATATATTTTCATATATTGCCAGTCAAATGAAACTTCAGGTTTCAACATCCACCACATATTTAATATTCTTTTAGCATTAGTATCATTTGTTATACATTGACATTTGTAACAATTTGCCGGATTGTCTATCTATATTGGCCAATATCCAATGTCAACAAGTTTTGATTAAATTGATTCATCATCCTCGCTATTTATTGAGCTCATGAGCATGTGTTGTCGACTATTATTTATTGTCGATTCCACCTAATCTCAGTATAGACATAACTTATCGAGATCTCTTTATTCTAGTAATTTCAGGTACCTGAGACTTTTTAAGTACTTTTTAATTAGTTATGTCTATATACTCTTTTAGAGTATATGCCTCAAAAGGACCATCATAAGCAGTTGCTCCATATTCATTTTCATGAATGTTTATTTTGGAATCGACCACGTCATGCTTCAGGCATACCATTAATATTTCATATCCTCTCATAGGATTTCATATCAATCTAAGTTGGAGCATTTAACATAGTATATCTATTGATAAAAAAAATAGTCAGTAATCTGGAATACATACTATCTTGTAAACTTCAAGTTTGCACTATACATGCGAGGATTGCAATTAAACATTTCATATGCTTATTATCAAGTATCAATTCTTCCACCTAATACTGCGAAGACTACTTAATTTAAGAAATAATTAGTAAACATTTCATACTTCATGAATGAAGTATACAAGTAAGGATTCAAATCCATCATATATTCTCAGCATTACCATAATATCATTTTAATACGCATAGTGGATCGACTATACATATTTTAATTTTAACTTTAAATAGAGATTTCTGACTGTAAGCCAAATATAGAGGGATATTATATATTCTATTGGCATGTTATATAAGAATTGCTGCAAGTGAAAGATCAATATCACTTAAACACAGATGATTTATTCTCAATTTAGTGTAGAAAATAAATGGAGGCGCATAATATTATTTTGCTAACCATAGGCAATTAATATCCCAAAAATATATGAATATTTGATAATTTTTGAGAGAAAATTCACTAGCAAAATACATGTCTTTTATGATATCTGAAATTTTTGCTCATAAACAATCAATTGGGCAAATATTCTTGCAGACTTCTGGTTGCGAGTTTGGCATATGACTTATAGTGGATTCAAATTCATAAATAATCTAAAAGGTCAATATCGAGGGTGAATGGGCTGACATGATTCACCCTAAATATTTTCCAGATATATTTGGAACTCAGTTTCAAATAGCTAGTGATTATTAATAATCAAATTGTATGAGAACTTGCAGCAGACGAGAATTCTTTTAAATAGAAGAATCTTCTATTCTTCAGATGATTATCTATAGTTCTTATTATCAACAAATCGGGATGGTCTAACCAGTCCTGCTAAATAGTAAAATTTTTATAATATTGAACTTCTAGTCCAATATAACAAGTAATGTATTTGAACAACACTACCAAAACTTTTTAAGCAAGAGACATCAAATTCTCAACTCAAGACATGCCTCATGGGAGAATACTGATAATATATGATTGACTTTACGCAAACCATCACTACAGCATGTAATATGAGATGATCCCAAATAGAAATTGGGAGTTTTGTTTTTATACACAATGGTCTAATAATTAACTGAACAGTTCTGTTAAACTATTCAGAGCATGGACATGAGCAACTAAATATTCAATTTCAATTCCGATTTCCATGCAATAATCGTCGAATGTTTGAGATCAAAACTCACCAGCATTATCAAAACGAACTTTTTTTGATTGAGGAATTTGAGTTTTTTAGTTTTACTCTATGAGCAAGTAGTCTAGCAAGCGCTGTATTTCTAATAGAAAGCAAGTGAACATCATACCACCTAATAGAAGCATTAATCAATACTATAAAGTGATAAATGGTCCACATAGTGAGTATATCTACCCATATACTAGAAGGTTTGATGACCAACTTGCCTTGCTTACAAGCGGCACATGGAAAACCATTTGCTAAAAGAAACTTTTGGTTCTTTATATTGTATCCATGTGAATTATCTACCGCATCATAGTCGTTTATGTATGCCCAAACCTATCATGCCAAAGTGTAAAGTTCCTTCCGTCAATGAACTTCAGGTTCGTGATATAGTTTGTCTGAATTGCTTTATGAATGTATAATAAATTCCAAATAGTAGTGGCAAGAATTTTTCCTTTATCTGCTTTTGGCCAGATACAAAAAAATTTATGTAAAAATATTATTATCCTTTTACATTATCTCAATATAATATCCATTCAATATCTTTAAAAATCAGCAAATATCTCTTGAATTTGCTAAAGTGCATTATCAATATACAATTTAGTATTATTTGTCAAAATAATACAATTGTTGAAATAATACAAACTCTTCTGGAGCTTTTGATGATATTTGATGCACCAATATTTCCTTTTTGGGTCAGCAAAGAAGTCAAAGACATCAAAGTGACTCACTGCTTGACCATCATAATCAAGGATCAAGGAAATTTGTCTCCACTTTCCTTTTTTCTCCCTCTTCATTGACTACAAGTTAGAGATCGACAAGGTATTTTGCCGTACAACAGGTACATACCCAATGCCTTTTTCATGCTTCTTTTTAGATAAGCTATTATTATTGGATGTTTTATGCCTCTCACTCTTAGGGTTTTGTAGATGAATTTTCCCATGTCTTCATCCACGTATGTTGCATTTGCTTTAGACGATGTAATGAAACTAGTGGGGCGGAACTTATGATTTTTCATATATCATGTAGATCTTTGACGATAAAGTATTCAATTTTGAATTGGGTTAATTTCATAAATAAAGCCCAACTTTTGAGGTAAGTCTCGATTTTATCTCCGACCTTTGCTAAGACACACTATAGCCCCTAACATTTGAAAAATACGCACAAATTGTCTATTTTTACACTATTCCACAAAATTTTTAACAAAAGGACGATTATACCTTTAAACTTTTTAAATTTTTTTAAAAAAAAGTTTAAAAATAATAAAAAAATTAAAAAAAAAAGAAAACACCACCCCACTCCCACCCCACCCCAGCCCAGTAATAGGGGGGAGACTTCCCCAAGTTTGGCCACCGAAAACGACAGGATTGACTATCATTTCTGGCAACCAAAGTGCTGCCAGAATGGTAGCACAAATGGGGGGATTCTCCCCCCATTTCACATGAAATAGGGGGAGACTCTCCCTATTTGTGCTGCCAGAAATGGCAGTAGTACTGCCATTTTTGGCAGCATTTGGCTGCCGAAAATACTGATGTTTCCAGCACCCAAATAGGGGGAGCCTCCCCATATTTCACAAGAAATTGGCTCCCCCCATTTGTATTGCTAGAAACAGTAGCATTTGGCTGCCGTGCCATTTCTGGCAGCCAAATTGGGGGGAGGGGGGAGACTCCCTCCCATTTGTGCAGGGCTTTGGTTGCCCTTTTTTGGCAGCCAATGCTGCTGTTTTCGGCTGCCAAATGGAGAGAGTCTCTCTCCATTGTTGTCGTTGCTTGGGGTGGTGTTTTTTTTTAATTTTTTATTTTTTAAAACTTTTTTTAAAAAAATTTAAAAAGTTTAACAGGTATAATCGTCTTTTTGTTAAAAATTTTGTGGAATAGTATAAAAAGGACAATTTGTGCTTATTTTTCAAAGGTTAGGGGCTGTGGTGTGTCTTAACAAATGTTGGGGACGAAATCGAGACTTAGTAGTTAGCCCAATGGTTGAGGACGATTTGTGAAATTAACCCTTTTGAATTAGACATAATAACGAAGGAAATTAAGTGCTTTTGCACAATCTTTAGATGTGTTTCCTTCTTTTGCTGTCTTACTCAAGCCACTTGATTTCATATGAACTAAAACATCAAGGGTACACGACAAATAATTCTTGCCGATATATTATGTGCAACTAACTAAAATTTGGTGATATTGGCTATTAGTATAACTTTATAATATGTAAAATCATAAATTCAATATCAATAAGATATGAATATTTGTACTTTCTTTCAGGAAGTATTGTTTTAGACCATCAAGATATATACTACTTCAGGAGCATAGTAAATTATACCTTTAGATTCAATTTGAGTTATTACTACTTCAGGAGTAATAAATCAATAATCTTCAGGAATATTGAATTATTAAATAAATTAGGTTCTTAGATCCAACATAAATCACTCTTTAGGAGCGTGTAACATTATTCAGAAAATATTACAATTAGTTGCTCTTTATTATGTTTTTCTTTAAGAAAACATAGATCTAAATATCATATATTGTACTTTTCAAAAGCATGCCATATTAAATTAAAAAATAATGAGGTCATGTTGTGTTATTCAGGAATCACAATGTATTAATTTTAATAATCTTTACAACAAATCTTATTTGACTTTTCTAAAACCAAACATATTCTTCTGGAATATGATATGTAATCGGTGATCCTTTATGAACCACAAGAATAATATATGCTAAGACTCTTCAGGATCCAATCATATTTTTTTGGAATATGGAGTATAAATTGTGAGTCTTCATTGATCATAAAAGATAATATTTAATTCACAATAATTTTCAGGATTATTGATAGATATTTGAACGGTCGTGTTTCTTCAGGTAACCACGATTAATAATATATATATATATATATCAGGACTCTTCTAGAGCCAATCATATTCTTCAAGAACATGAGACATAATAGTGATTCTTTAAAAATCACAAGGAATCAAAAGAATAATATTTAAATTACAATAACCTTCAGGATTATTGGTGAAACTTTGAAGATCGTGTTTTTTTTAGAAACAACGATAAATATAAATCGATTAAACGATTTCTAAACATTCAAATAATACAATAATATATGCATCATTCATGCACGGATGGAAATTACTAAATAATAATAAGTTAAAAGGATCTTGAATAAAAAATCCAATTATATTGGATTATGTTTTCTGACAAGCTATGAATGGCCCTGAACTTTTTTTTTTTCAAAATCATTACTGCTGTGAAAATTTGAGAAATTAAGACCACGTAGGATATAAACTAAAAACAGTTTTGAGAAAGAGAATCGTATTGATAATGTGTTATAAACTAGAAGAAAAGAATACAAAAAATAGAGAGAAAAATTAGAGAGAAAGACCGTGAATTCTATATTCATTCACAATACATGAGGTTTATTTATTCACGTATATGTGTGTTGCCCAAGAAAGACTTGGAGCACAAGAAAAACAACCTAGAGTGACGGCCTAGAAAACTAATTCTATGGTTTCTAGGGTTTGATCAGGGGCAAAATAGTCATTCATACTGTAACTAATTTATTTACAATACTTTGATTAATGTTATAATTTCATACAAAAAATAGAATTGACAAAATACATTCCCCATTCTGGTTGGATTCCTAAATAAATATGAATGCGATTATTTTTATTTCTCTTTTATTTGAATATTAATTAATTTCCTTTAATATTAATTAGCAGAATTGAGAAGAAGAACATAATTTTGTATTGCTATATCCAAGTTTTTGTTCTCGAGACTCAAGAATCCCTACAAAAATCACGCTTTGTTGTTGGCCTATAGTTACTAAATGAATAAATTGTAGTGTATAAAATCTTCATCTCTTCTATTATTATCTAATTAATTAAAATATTTATAGTTGACTTGTTTTGCATTTTACTTAATACTTCCTTAACTAATATATTTCCCTTCCTATCCCTTTCTATGAAACTCCTTTATCCTTTTCTATGAAAATCCTCAAATTTTTTTCTTTGATTTGAACTCGATTCTATCTAAAATTACTTATATTCTAAAATTCACAACACAGTCTTGAATTTTTTTATAATTATGATTATTACGCCTCTAACGATTGTTATTATAAAATCATGATTTTTTAAAAAATTATATTTGTTATTTGCTAGACCAAAATAGCAGGCGTGGTATCGTGAGTGTTGGTATAAAATAAAACGAAGTATCACCTAGTTAAAAATGTATGTGATGAAATGAGATATTATCCGATTAAAATGGTACGTCAAGAGGGTTAGGTATAAAAATTTTCATATGAACAGGTATCGTGTGAATACGGATTTGCACATACCCCATACATATTGTTAGACTGTTAACTAATAATATCAAATAAGTTAAAATATATAAACGTAAAATATAGTAAAGTATTAATCAAGTATATAAACGGGTAACTATTAATATTTTATTTTGTAAACGATGCAAATAATTTATTCTTTTATTTTTTTCATAGATGTGAAACCTGTAAAATATTGATTGAATTCATATTGTTATTTTATTTTATTTAATTATTATTGTAACCATTTATTTTTTTTTGTAATTTATGCAATGAATTTTTATTAATATGAAATATTGGGAATTTACCTTCCTGTATAACGTATGAGTTGAATACTAATTGATTCTTAATTAGTCTTGAATTTATACATTGATATTTTAATTTGACGAAGATAACAATGAAATTTAGCAAAAACTTTGTGAACAAAGTGACATGAAATCGACAAGAAGAAAATGAACTACACAAAAAATTTACTATCCATATTGAATACTTTAATTATAACAATCAATTTTGAATTTTATTTATAAAAAGAGTACGCCATGAGAGTACTTTCTTATGTGTGTGAAAATTTTTATCTGAATAAGTATTGAGCGAATCCGTGTATGTACATACGCGATACGTATTAATAGACTGTTAACTAATAATATTAAATAAGTTAGATGTTTAAAAGTAAAATATAGTAAAGTATTAAGCGAATACATAAACGGGTAACTATTAATTTAACATGTCAAATACTAATCAAAATTGTATATTTATTGATTTTGTTATGCAAATCGAATGAGATTTATCTATTCAACACTTTTTTATTCATTATTATTGATTTTTTTAAATTAATCTTCCGGTACAATGCACGAGTGAGAGGTTGGACGCATAGTTGTAATAGTTGATTGTGATATGATTATTTGACTGCTAATTATTACAACTTTACATAGGTTGGATGTGTGAACTTGCACGACGTGTTTAGAGGAAACCAGAATTATAGACTCAGGTATTTTACTATAAATACCGATCTCACAGTGATTTGTAATTCGTTTATCAATTTGTAATTTTACAGAATGGGGAAAAATTCAACTGTAAAATTCAATTGCATAAAACTTACCATTTTGTTGATTCCCTTCCCTAACTGTATTGTCCTTTCTTCTTCAAAAGCCGAGACGTCAAAGGTAGTGCCTAGGGAGTTAGAACTTCGATCTGAAAAAGCTTCTTATTTGGAAATTGTGGATGGCGATGTCGCGTGAATGGAAGAAACAAATTATTGCATAGTTCTGGCTAAATAGAAGGAAGGCAACGCCTCTAAAAGGAGAAAAAATCCGTACATGCAAAAGAGAAAAGTGGTTAATGCAAAGCCCATATATGTAAATCAAGTATATCCCCAGCTTATGTAAAATGATTACCTTCAAATCGAATCGGATAAATGGATTGATTGAAGCATGATCAGAGCCGATTTGGTTGAGATTTTAAATTACTAATTTGGATGAGGATATACAAGGAAGTAGATTGAGATCAATTAGGTAAAGAAATATGTTGGAAACTCGAGATAGAAACCCTAGCTTCTAGGGAGGAAATTCTACAATTAAGGGAGAGCCGAGTATGGTATCATTATTAAGGGGGCAAAAAAAAGGGGCACATTGTGGTGGCGTTATTAATCGCAAGATTGCGGTGTCTATGGACACCACGAAAAAGGTGGGAAAAACGCGGTGACACCGCAACTCTTAATTTAGATATTAATAATAGATAATAGATTTTGAAGGAAACAATCCTTTCATTCTTCATGGAAAGTGCTCGATTTATTCTTTAGTTTACATAGATAATGCAACGTGGGATGTATATTTTTTTTTTTTAACTAGGAAAAATGTATATGCTTGTATTATTTAGGGTCTTTGATAAAATATATCACTAAGCTAGGAATTAAAAAATGATGACTTCCTTATTTTTATAAATTAAACATGATAACTGATAAGGAATATATATATATATATATATATAAACAATAATTTTTTTGCAATAATTAAAGGTTGTAATATCTTGCGCTAGTTTTAGTAGAAAGGAACAATGTTTGAAAGAACATTTCTTTCTTTCTTTCTTTCTGAAAAAGATTTTTCAGCCATTATATCCTCCAAAGTTTTATAATTCCTCATTCACCATTCAGTAACTATTTGATACGGTTACTTAGGCGTAATATATTAAATGATATGGTTACTTAGGCATAATATATTTAATATTTAATATTTAATATATGCATGATGTATTTTGTTGGTTACTATTTGTTGGTTGTTAGTATTTGTAAGTGGGGATGCGGGTAGTTTTTGAATTGTTATTTGGTTTAGTGTGCGCGTATTGGCAGTGCCAGAGGGAGGTGGGGGCCTAGGGGGCACTGGCCCCCATATTTTAATTATAATGTTACGTTTTTGTAGTTTTTTATAACAAATTAATAAATAGATATTTCTAAATGACAATTCTCATCATTAATTAATCTTAATATAGATTAAAGTAGCTAGTGTTTTATTTTTTTTATACAGTGGGGATATAGGAGAGGGAAGCAAAAATAGGGAAAGCGTAGGTGTAATTCGAACTTAAGACGTCTCGCTCAGAACGTGAAAACCTAACCACTGGAATACTTATTCGAACCACAAGTAGCTAGTATTCTTAGATTAGTAAAAAGTTAAATCGTAAAACTAATATAAAATTTATTTATATATTAGATAATGAACATGTTTTAAAAGTGTCATTTTTTCAATAAAGAATGCGATAAAAACAATTAAAGGCTTGTTTGGTACATTTTATTTTTCTAATTTATAAACTCACCTACTATGATTTGACTGTTGATTTGACAACTACTCAACAATCGCCACACATTTCAAATTTCAATTAAATCTCCACCACTCATTTTCACTCATTATAAATTCCCTTATAAATTGATTTTATAAATCTAACCAAATAGGTCCTAACTTTTTGATGTTATCGTAGTACATGTTATACAAAATTTTTTTAGTTAAATTGTGCCCCACTCAGTCAGCGTCTTGGCTCCGCCACTGCGTATTGGTAGGAACTTTTGAAGAATTATGGATATGTTTTATTTGCCATACTTTTCCATTCTTCCCCTGCTTTTCTTCCTCTCTCCCTACTCTTCTTCTCCCACATTCTTGTGTGATTCTTGCTTAAAATTCCAAACATTAAGCCCTTGTTTGATACTCTTTAACAAAATACATTATAATCTCATTTACCACTGATTTGACTATTGATTTGACAACTACTCATTTATAACCACAAATTTCAAACTTCTATTAAATCTACACCACTCATTTTACCTCTTTATAATTTCTCTTTATAAATCAACTACCATAAATTGAATCAAACATCCCCTAAATTACTCTATCAATATTCAATTAAAACTTCCATTAAATGCTATTCATGTCTCCAAGTTCTTTGCATACCCATTCGAAAAGTTTCCCCTTGCTGGAAGCACTGTAATATTATTGAACTCATTTGATGTTCCACCATAAGTCCTCATTCAATACAAAATACACTAAGAATATGGTTAGTAAAATTTCTACTGTTTGCCTTGTCTTTATAGTATTAGAATTGGAATGTTTCTATATATATATATATATTTTTTTTTTTTTTCATTTTTTCCCGAGAGGGGAGTATTAGAATGCATTTTGTTCTTACAAATGGATATAAACACGGCTGAGATATTTTGACAAGTCCCAAAATGATGTGGTAATTAGTTTTCCACTGATAAAACTATGGGTGTTACCCGTTTTAGAGCCTTTCCAATGTACAAAGTTAAGGTTTGAACTTCAAAGTCCAATATGAGAGAGATACACGTAAAAAAACTGATGGGTCTCATATATTTCCTCCTCCTATTTTCTTTTAGTTTTATTTTTCTTTAGATCACTTTAATTCCTTTTACTCCATTTTTCTTCACTTTTTCTTCATCCTATGAAATGCTATGTCAGATATCTACATTCCTCTTCACCCTCTCTACTGTTATTTTATTGTAATTATTATTTTTGAATTTGTCTCAGTCTCTCTCCCCTTTTTTGAATTTCCTCTCTTTTTCTTCATTTTTCTCTCTCTTTTCACTCAATTTCTCTTTCCTGTTTCTCTCTATCTCTTTTACCACCTTAAACATTCCACCCTAACTTTACATTGTAGTTAGGAAGTATGTTTTACTTTGCTTAATTTTGGATTTTTATTGATTCTTTTCTAAAGGTCTTTGATGACATTATGATGTAGAGCAATTCGTATATGATCTCCACTATAATGAATTTTGAATACCATGCTCAACTCAAAACTCAGAAGTGTCAAAACTCGGGAACAATGAAAGTTAATCTAGCATATCATATGCAAGGAAAACATATTTCATGATCTTCGCAACAGAATTGAAGTTTCATTATGTTATTGTAATTGTAATACCACGTGATGAGCACGTTTCTAGTTTATTAAAATACTAAAATATAAGGGTTAATTTCACAATTAATCTCCAACCTTTGAGTTTAATATCAATTGAGTTCTCAATCTTTTTTTCAACGTCGTGGGTCCCCAACCTTTAATAAATACGAGCAAATCGCTCTCATGGATGGATTCCGTCAAAATCTACCATTAACTTGGTGTGTGCACCCCATGCATGTCTTAGGCCAAAAGGTAAAGTGGGTAAACCAAAAAGGGTTAATTTCACAGATCGTCCCAATCTTTGAGTTAAGAATCAGTTGAGTCCCAACCTTTTTTTCGACCTTTTGGGTTCCCAACCTTTTATAAATTCATACGATAGATCCTTTTTAATGGATTTCGTCAATATTACCCCTTAATTTTTTATTTTTAAAAATATCAAAAATAATAAAAGATATAGTTTAAAAAAAAAATAAACACCCACCCAACGCTCCACCCTCTCCCCTCAACCTACCCTTCCAAAAACGGGCGTTATAATGCTGCCATTTTCAAGGGCCAAAAAAGGGTCACCCATCTCGAAAAATAAAATTTTGCTGCCAGCAGTAAAATAGGGGGGAATTTTTTGAAAGGATCCCAAACCATATAATGATATGAATATGATTCTTCTAATTGAATCCTTTTGCAATTTCCTCTACTCAACATGCAGGCTTGACCAATGACCCAGTCATTATACTGGGTCAGGCCCATCAACTTTATTGGTTATAGTAACAGTGAAGTGTAGTTTATATGACCCAAAAGTAGATGTTTATAAGTTGCTTTCAATTTCATTTCTTTTTCCCAAAATCCATTCGAGTGTGTTTGATTATCAATGATTTTTCAAAGAAAATAGGTTTATCCACTTAAATTTTTACTTTTATGGCGTTTGATTGACTTTTTTTGGTGAAATATTTTTTACTTTTTTGTCACATGATCACATTTTCCTTTAAAAAAAAAAAGAAAATATTTCATATGAGAGTGGAGGTTTTTCGTTTTCTAGGTAATTCACACTTTTTATCGGGAATTTCACTTTCAATTAAAGGCTTTGCAATTTATTTTTTTGTGAATTCAATTACCGGAAATTCAATTAACAAAAAAAATATTTTTCTTTCAGAATAAATTTCATACTTGTAATCAGACGCACGTTTCATACTCCTCTATCCCAATTATATAGCCCACTTTTCTAATTCACGTGGAATAAAAATTGTATTGAAAATATATATTTTGCAATCTGTGTTCTTAGTTTTAATTTACCTTTATTTAACGAGCATAATTTAAAATTTAGTATTAAATGAGGATAAATTAGTAAAATAATACAGTTTTAGACTTCTTAATAAAGAAATATTACTATATAATTGGGACACCCCAAAAAGACAACATGAACTATATAATTGGAACAGAAGGAGAATAATTTAATTCAAATTTAGAAACCAGAAAAAGATGTTACACTTGAAAGAATGATCAGGTTTAGTTTATTTTTTCATATAAAACATTTAAAATTAAAAAATTCCTTCGAGAATTCTAATGCAAAATTTCATAGATTAATAGGAATGAGAATTGGACTAGATTAGAGACAAAAAAATAAAAATAAAAATAAAAATAAAAATAAAAAATGAATTGGACTAGGTTCAGATGATTCCTCTCTTCTCCCACACCATAAAGGAATCTTGATAGGAAATATAATATTTTCTACTTCAGCGTCATTTAATTATCTATCAGTTTCTAATATTTGTATTGTTCTTATAAATTTTAAAACAAGTATACAACGTAACCTTAAAAACATAGTATTAAAAAGGAAAGCGGAAAGAGGACCATATCTTCCATCTCTGGCTTACCCATAGATTTTGTTTAATTAACCAATTCAACTTTGCTTTCAACTAACTTAAATTCCTTATTTCCCCCTACTCCTTCTTCTTTTCTTCATTTTTTTTTTTGAGGGGCCTTATTTTTTTCTATGAACAAAGATAATATTCTATATAACTTTTACTAAAACTCAAATGCTCAAATACATCAAACTGTAATGCATTTTAAAACCAAGTTGGGACAGCAATCAAGATACAATGATTCATACTAATAAGAGAGTGCTTTGCAAACTCATGTGCTACTCTATTATTTTGTCGAATAAATTGCACAACATATGCTTTTAATACAAATATTGACGTACGAAAGGGTAATCATCTGATAAATAAAATAAAATTATTCTTTTTCGTTTCGTTGTGAGTCATGGCGCAGTCGACATCACTCCACTTGGATAAAAATCAAGAATTTTTTCTTTCTTTTTTTTTTCCCCTTACATTTGCTGGGAACTTGGACTTGAGTTAATGGAAGGTGTCAACATCGTGTTGTAAATAAAATTACTTTTATGTCACGATCTCAATTAGTTGGACTTGACGGGAACTTCATCCCACACGTGCTACTCGTTTGTGATTCGTGTCTGTCGCACGTGAATTACCATGTCTAGACTTTTTATTTATTTATTTATTTTAAATTAAATTTGGGTAATTTTATGCTTTTAAATGGAAATATATATATATATATATATTAATCAAATCAAAGGTGCTACGGTAAAATATGACCGCAATTTTCCCACTCAAAACGCTTTAGGTGGCTTTTTGATCATTTTAATTATTTTTGTAGTAACCAATTCTGTCACTTTGATGTGTATCCTTTTTATTTTTTCGTTTTTAATTTTTGGTCATTATCTGAATATTCTCTTGGCCTTTCTCTCTCTCATCGAAGAGTACTCATCCACTGTACCATTAATAAAATTGATAATAAATAGTCTTCGGTTTTGTTCCTTCAATTTGTTTTTGCTTTTTTAGTATAGATATTAAAATTATCAATTTTCTTATATGTTATTGAATTGTCATGATTTTTTAGTTTATATCATCCGTGACGATATAATATTTTCGTAAAAATTATAAAAATATATGTTACTAGCCAATATCATCGGGCTAACAACCATCTCATACTATGTATCCATCTTCAATTGTGTATCATATGATAAATAAATTTTTTCGTTTTATTGGCCATTTAATTATAAAAATGATCTAACACTATAGGGTATATAGCACTATATGGTACTATATGACTATGTAGCGTGTATCGAGATACAACACATAGTTATATGGCACTATATAATGTCATATTATATGATACTAGATCGGGTTAATTGCTTTTAATTTATTATATATTATAATTATTGCAACATGATGTCAATGGACACGAAAATTTATTTTTACTTATTATTTATGTAGATAATTTGATAAGATAACTTCTCGTGGTAAAAATCAAGTTGAATTTATTTCTTTGTAACTTTATATATTCAATTTAAATCAAGTTGCAAAAATGTGTCCGACTAAACTATAAATGACACGGAAAAGCATGCAATTAATTAGAAAATTATCTTATGAGATTTCTTTTATTCTGATAAAAATATGATCACCAGACTACAGATAGAACAAGATACTTATTGAAGGAAATATCAATCATATATCACAATATTAAGAACTTAAATGAATGAAGAACATTTTTCATGAAAAAAGATCAGCAATCAAACACAACATAATAATAGATATTCATACATTCGACTCTCAATTTTGGAAAAGGAAAAAAGATTTTATATTTCTAAGTTGGTTTGTGTGTTTTTGAACTTTTGAAGAGAATGTTAACTTTTTAGAAGTGCGGGGTTGATTTAAGAAAACAAAGATGGCGACTTCCACTTAGTTACAGTTTACCCAAGTGCTGGAAAAAGGGAAAGAAGTCGCTCAAATTGCATTTCTTCCAAGATAAAACACTTTTCTAACGTAAAAGTAAGCGTTCTTTCTGCCAAATTTTTTCCTTGTTTCTCACATTTTAATTCAAGAAAGAACATTTTATATGTATGATACAATGAATTAAACAAGACAGTAGACAAATTCTCTTGCATTAATCTATAAGTACCAGATAAGTTTCATCAATTTGCTTATCTGATCGCATATTGATTAGCCCACAACATAACAAGTTGCAGTCTGTTTTAGGTATGATCTTAGCTAATTAAGGGTGTTCTATTTAAACCCAGTACCATACCTAGTATCAACAAAATTGGGAAAATAGATGCATCCTATAAGTCTCTATATTATATGATGTAGAGTGTACATGCCTTGACTCTTTTGCTCTTGCTAAATTTCTAACTTTTCACTGTTGTAGTTGTGCCCAATACAACAGGAAAAAATACATACACATTGTATTTTGGCTCCCTAGTTGTAATTTTCTCACCAACAAGAAAAAGACAAATATAAAATATTATTTAATTCTTAAAAATAACATTAGATTGTTAATTTGAGAACCGTTCTATTAAATTATTAGGGTTGTGCTATTTGAACATAAACAAATATTAAAAAGTTTAACAAAATTAACACATAGCGCAATCCTGTTTTTCAACACATCACATCACTTTCACATCAACACTAATTACACACAATATTTGTCAATTTTGTTAAATAATTTGTCTCTTTTTTTATCTAATAAGAATTTTCCAAATTATTATGTTGCTTGATTTTTTAAAACAAGATTTGAAATCTTTTCCTTTTGGCAAAAGAATAATATCTTTGAAGAAGCGTGGATTCAGTGAACGTTAAGATTCAAGCAAGTGCAACCAAGGATATTATAGTAATTCTATACGCAACAGCTCAACCCTGTCAGTCCGCACCGTAAAACAATTCCTTATTGGGCCCCAGTTCAAGTGGTCCCCGAAAACAAGAAACATCAAAATAAATACATGGGTCCCACAATAATTGCACCCCTTCGATCATTTGACACGAAAGCCAATACCGAGGGATGTTATTTTATTGGAATCTTAGGCCGAGTAATGTAACGGCAATGTGTGCCCGTATAGGGCCACATGTCAAATAGCCACGCTATTCGACTACTAAAATATTATATAATTTATCACTGTTTATACGGTATTTATGGAAAGATCATTTGCACTTACTGAAAATTTTACATCCAAAATTACCTTAAATAAAATTTATAATATCTAATCATAATAATAATTGTATAAAAAAAAAGTCAAGTCGAGACAACAGGTCTACACTCATTTCTTACTAGACATGGGGTCCCAATAATTGGAAATGGACATGACTTTAAAAATTGTCCACTGACAAATGACATTTTAAAAAATGGGTTTCGAATCCGGTTTAATAAATTGCATAAAATCATCAATATATTAGTATCAAATCAAAACCATGGGCATAGTCTAACAATTCCATCAAAGACAAATAGAGAGCCTCGAAGAGAGCCCTTTAAAGGCTCAGTTGAAAGCTCAAAATTCTGCAAAATCTTTGTTTAACAAAGATAGTACTCATGATGTTAGACAACAAGTCGAGGTCGATCTTGAGATTGTTAGTCTCCGGCAAAAGATTCCGGATAAAGAAATACGACACCGGTGGGGTGGGATTAGGCATTGTGGCCGCCCTTGATAAATCTTGCGAGAGTGGTCTAGCTTTGTGTAATAGTAATTTGAATCGAGTATCCGACCCCGTCCCGGTCAGTTCTCCGGGGAATTCGGCAAGGTTCAGAGGAGACGTCATCGATGGTATCGAGATGGACGGTTTGGAGGATTACACAGTTGTAACTTGCCGTGGTCCAAACAAGCCATACACAAAGGTATATTTTGACGGACTTGAGCAGAGCAGAATAAGTGATGACAGGACAAATCCTTCTTTCAGTGTAAAGACCAATAGGAACCGGGCAAGTGTTTTCGACATAACTCCGGCAAGATCTGTAGATTTAAACTGTTTCCCAGCTTCTGATTTTCTCAGTTCATGTGATATGTGTCAGAAGAAACTCCATGGCAAAGACATTTACATGTACAGGTACGTTAATATATTCCTCACTACTGAATTTTCTGTTTTCCGGGCATGTTTGGAAAGTAGTACTAGCTTTTCCTAGTCGAGCATAGAAAAAATAGTATCGGGATTGGTTTGATGATCGATTTTGAACATGAATTTGCAGGGGTGAGAAAGCATTCTGCAGCCCAGAATGTAGATACAGGCAAATAGTGATGGATGAGAGGAAAGAGAAGTGCAGCTGTGAAGTTTCAAGATCTGTTGTTGAAGTTGCAAACTCACCCTATACAAATGACAACATCTTTTCAACTGGAATTCTGGCAATTTAGAGATTGGAATAAATGGCTTCAACAATCTCTAGCCATTGGTTATGAATGATTTATGATTAGTATACAATATAATATATATCAGCTCGAACATACTTTTTTCTTTTCCTTTTTTTTTTTTTTTCGTTTGCTTTTTAACCAAAATTTTGTAGCTGTATTAACTTTATGTTTATATAAGAGAAATTAATCTTCAACCTTGATGATCATACAAAGCTTGTTTGCTGGGTTACCGGGTACAAATGCTTTCATATCAGTGTATGTATTTTTGGCTATACAGCATTTAATTTAATAGGGGAAAAATATATCTACATATATATATATATATATATATTATAAATAAAGGAAATAAGGTGGACGAAAATAGTCGAAACACAATTATTTTGATGCAGGCATGAGTTTGTCTCTTTCTTCTTAAAAAATATATGTATACGTATATATGACGAAAAAAAATAATAGTGATCAAAGCGATATAAAATAATGATAAACATATTTGTTTATTTACCAGTTGATAAAACTTATAAAAAGAAGCTAAAGGATAAAACTGTCAATTAAGATGCTTGACTTATTTGAAATTTAAATTTTTAAAGGTAAAATTATTAACCGGTAAAACAACTGGTGAACTAGTAAGAATGTGTATCATTACTCAAGAGATATATATATAAGCCAGTAGTGCTTTTGTACTTTCATATATTTCATCCATAACAACTATTGAGTTCATTTTTATCACAAAATAACCACAAAATGCGAAAAGTTATTGCTGGAAAAAAGTGGAACATATATTGTTGTAAAGTGAAGCATGAGTTTGTTACATAAATTAACAAATTGTAATATAATAATTATATATTAAAAAAATTATACATACGTATATTTTACTGCAAAAATTATTATTATAAAAAATAAAAAAGGATATAATATCTTTTGGCTTATTCTTTCTTTATTTAAAAAAAAGTGTACAGGTCCTGTGTACAAACAGAAAAATATGCATGTGTATACACTGAAGAAAGGAAGAGGCTACCGTTTATCGCAACAATCTTCTCTTTATTATATATATATATATATATCTGTGTGTTCTATATATATATGTGTGTGTATATAATATATATATATATTAACCATAGTTTCAAATTTTAGTCTATTTGCAAAATTTATCCTTTACAAATTATTAATTAATAGGGGGGTAAACCTATCAACAATAATGTTAGAGTAGGAATATTCAAGTATCAAATATTGTTGTAGTGAAAGTACTCTTATATATTTTGGAAAAAAGAATTGGTGGGAAGGGGGGGGGGGGGTTAGCCTCTTGTAGCTGACGATAGGGGGTTTAGATGTACATTATGTTTGAAACAATTTGTAAAAATGCCCTAGTCAATTGTAAAAGTAATCCAACTAATTTTAATTAAATTCAATTTTTTATTAAATTTAATTATCTTATATATATATATATATTAAAATAGGATAATGGTCATATCTAAGTTTTCCCTCCAAACTACTATCTTACTTTTATATATGCTTCTTTTATTTTTTTATTATTTTATAATAATAATACTTACCCATCCTATTCAGAAAACAATAATATATGTCTATTATATATTTTGCTATTATTTTATTTTATAATAATGTACAAAAATTTGTATATATTTTTATTCTATATATAATATGCTATTTGTTATTAATTAATGATTGTTATACATATTCTATTAATTTTTAAGCTATCTTCAAAAATTTAATATTTCTTTAAAATATTAACAGTTGATAAACAAATTTCAAGTATTGGATTATTAAGACTTCTTATTTCGATTAAGTGTCTACTCACGAGATTGATGATATAATAATAAAGTAAAATTAAATCAGTTTCAAAATTTTTACTTTAGTTCAATATGATAAACCATGCATTATAAAACGTAAAGCTATATGTTTAGTACAATACTTGATTTATTATTTATTTTTCTCTGAGAACCTATATATTGGTACAAATTTAAGTTAAAAGGATACGATAGTAATAATATTTGATCATAATGATTTAGAATAAAAATAAAAAATTCTTTTAATTTTTTTAGAACTGAAAGTGGGTTAAAGATTAATTTTAAGGGTAAATGGTAAATCATATAGAATTTATCTTTTGTTGTAATATTGCTCCACTTAGGTCTTCTGTAATATGAGATTATGTACTTTAAATTTTTTAGAGTAGATTTAGTCACTAGTGATGAGAAAATGCTAAAAATAATTTTTCTAAGAATATATAGTGGAGAGTGAATGTGGAAAATAATTCATTCTGATAAATGAATATTATCCACATTCTATTGAATAAGGATGTAGGTGTAAGGTAATTCCGGGGTTGTATAAATTTCGTATCCTCTCTTTTTAATGATTTCTTAGTTTCTATACTCAACATGAAATATATTTTGTAAAAATTCTTCATTCTCATTTTTATTACTTAGTATTATTATTCTATGAATGAAAATTAATTTAATTAGCTTTATACCAAGTAAAAATATTGTACTTTATAATTTGATTATATTTATGTATATTAACAATATATGTATATGAGTGAGTAATACACAATAAAATTATGATTACTTAGTTTTTTCAAATTACTACGCATTTTTTTTGCCATTAGTCTATTCCAAGTAACGCACGGGTATATAACTAGCTACTATAATGGTTGGTTGCAACACTTCGTAACCGACATCAATTTGTACTAGCTGTCTTCACCGCCGCCACTACTTAGTAACAAATCACTCCGAGTAAACACGGTAACAACAGGGGAAAAATGATAAAAAACCCCAAAAAGAATAATGCAAAACATCCATTTTAGCAGTCGGACATCAAGAGAAAAACAGGGTGACATTTCAGTTTAAAAAAAAAAAAAAGATGTTAACATTAAAATCTACAAAAAAAAAAAAAATCATGTAAAACAGTACTGTTACCTATAGAACAAATAGCAAACCACTGTGGTAACGAACAATAACAAGTTATAAAAAAAATCACGTTAAATATTACTGTTACCCGTAGAACAATAGCAAACCATCATGGTAATGAAGGATAACAAGTTATAAGAAAAAATGTTAACAATGTTTTTCCAATAAAGAAAGAACACTATTATCATGGTAACAAAACATGTTTTTTGGTAGCAAAGACTTAAGACCCCAGAAAGCATGGTAACAATGTGTTACGAGAGAGAGAGAGAGAGAGAGAGAGAGAGAGAGAGAGAGAGAGAGAGAGAGTACACAAACACATCTTTAGAAAAATAAAACTCATTCTGTCTCAAATATATAGTCTATTATTACTTTTTGTAAGTCTAATTTGCATTATTTTACTAATTTACCCTCATTTAATATTTTGTTAAGACTATCAATTTAAATTTTACACATTAAATAAGGATAAATTAGGAAAATTGATTACAAAATGTATTTTTTTAATACAATTCTTTATCCACGTAAAAAGACAAAAATAAAATATATATTTGGAACGGATGGAATAACAAAAACAATTGTAACAAACATCAAAATAAAATGGAACATCTACATATTTGTATTGCGGCAGCGTCTCATTGTGCAATATAAGCAATGGTGGCAAATCGCCCCACCGGGCGCACAGCGCCACGAGGCAGTGATTAGTGCTTTAAATGGCAATGCCTGACAAATGGACATTGGATGGTGGTGGCCGCAGTAGCGGGTGGACGGACCAGAAAAAAGAATATGGGGACGAATACGAGGGTTTAGATTGGACGGATATCATATAGAGTTAAATACTATTTTGATCACTCAACTTACTCTTTTGTTTTTGAATCATCACTGAACTTCAACTTGTTACTCATTACTCACTGAACTTAGAAACGCATTACTAATTCATCACTGAACTTATAAAAGTATTTTCATTCTATCACAAAGACGGAATCTGTTCATTAAAATACTTATAACGGTGAAGTGATTTGGCTTAACAGCTCCATCACATGGCAAGTAAAATACTTATATAGTCATTAAACTATTTAAGTTGTTATTGATTGGTCACTAAACTTACCTTTAAGTTATTAATTCATTATTAAACTTTAATCTGTTACTAGTTGGTCATTAAACTTACCATTTAAGTTATTAAACCATCATTAAACTTTGATGTGTTACCCGTTAATACCTAGATTTTCATAAATTAATTTATAACTTGTCGTTCGTTTCCCAAACTAATATTAATTTTTTTCTTTTTACAGTATTACTTTTTTTTGGCATATTAACCATGTGTCACAAAATGTCGGTACTTCTTGCTCAACTATATATTTTTCTTAGGTGGAAAATTGATTTTAGTTCACAAAGTTTTGATTCTTAGGTCTACAATTGATTCTAGCTCGTTTCCCTGGCATTTTGTGACCAAAATTTTGACCCGTGGCGTTGAACCCAAAGCCCAGATAAAGAAATGGAGCTTTGAAATTAGTCTCACATCTAAGGTGCAAAGATTGACCTCGATGCATGTCAAATTGGGAATGCCTCATGACCTCTGGTTCGGTCGTGGAAAACCACCCTTTGGTGGTTGGTTGAGATCTTAAGGAAGAAAGTGAGAGTAACCGCTCATGCTTATTTTGGCCGATTGCTCTTATCCTTCCTTATTAGAGAGGGGCCTCTTTAGGGAGCGGGGCTTAGTTTTTATTTATTTCAAAAGGGGGAGTGAGGGGGGGC
>CAVNYN010280664.1:0-29110 GCA_963692815.1 Nyctanthes arbor-tristis | reverse complement strand
CATAACGAACCTTGTAACGAACATAACATACATTATTATATGCACAGCACACATTGTTACACTCATAACACAAATTGTTTAACATAGATTCTTAAACATACGAGTAGTTCAAACGTGTGTTGCACATTGTCTGTCTCATAAAATTCATTAACATAATGGTAGAATATATTTTTATTATAAACCTACGTACTAGCTAAAAGTGACTACAATAAAATAACTTGCTAAAATATGATATATCTTTATTGACCTTAAAAAAAAGCGCAAAAAGAGAAAAAAAAAAAAAAAAGATATGAGCCAACGCTCACATGGTCTGATGGTGTTTGAGTATGTTTCTTACACTCTTCATTAAAGTTCAATTCTTCCCCTATACAGTTCCTTTGTCATAATAAAAAATATCATTTTTAGACTATATTATACTTAGAATTAGAATGCTATTATTTATGGCAATTTAAAATTATTATTTGATTGAATATTTATATTTAATTATTATATTTAAGCTAACATAACATTATTGTATAAAATAAATAAAAATATATAAGTTTATAATCATTAAGAATGTGTTAAAATTATTTTCTAAATAAAATGAATTCATTTATGAGATCACAAAAGTTTCATAAGAATGCCATTAGTAACACTAATAAATTTGATTAAATTGTTGAATACCCCAAATAATTAATGAAAGAAAGTTTTAAAAAATCTAAAAATGTTAAAGTATTTAATTATTTCTAAAAAGTTAATTATCTGATAAAATATGCAACTGAAAATTATAAACATATCTTCAAATTAATTTGAATGAAATTATTTTGAGAATCGAAGGATACTTTAATAATTGTATATACCAAATGATGACGGCGATGCTTAATTTGCAATAATTATAAAACTTAATAATAATTTTAGTCGAATTATGTCTAATAAACCAAAAAAATATGTAAATCTCTCTCTCTCTCTCTCTCTCTCTCTCTCTCTCTCTCTTCGAACTAGGAGAATTGTATTCACTTTGAACTTTTCTTTTTAAAAAAATTACAGGGACAAAGGTATGCTTTTTTTTGGAGGAGGGGGAATACATGGATAAAGTATATTAAAATTCGTGTAAATATTTTTGTTAATAGAAAAACATATTTTTAAATAAAACTAAATGGAATAAATTTTTTCTTTAAGATCAAATAAAAGAATTATCATAAAAACTTTGTAAGAAAATTAAATTTATTTAACGAAAAAAATCTACGAATTCAATAAAAATAAAAAAACATACTCATGAGTAATTATTACTTAATAAATATTATTTATTACATAATTAGTACTAACCAAATACTAATTAATGACATAATTATTTATATGAATTAAACACTAAAATTAAAAGGGTACTCTTGACATTAATAAAAAATATCAAGGGTAAAAGAGGGAAGTGAATGTTTTACACTTGTTCCCTCTTTTATATAGTAGTGATAATATAGCTTGATGCACATCTAACAAACCTTATTACATACATACAATAACTTGTTACACACATAACAAACCTTGTAACACACAAAATATAGATTGTTACCAATATAACATAGTTTGATACACATCTAGCAAACCTTATCACACATATAAAATAAGTGTTACACATGTAATGAACCTTGTAACATACGAAACATAGATTGATACACATAGCAAATATCATTACACATATAACATGTATTGTTTAATAACATAAATTATTACAAACATAACAAAGTTTGCTACACATTTAACAGGCCTTGTTACACACACTACCAACCTTGTAACCTACATAACATAAATTGCTACACACATAGTAAACATTATTACACTTATAACACAAATTATTTAACAATGTCACATTTGTTAAAAAAATTATTACAAAAAAATTATAATAAAGTGAAATGAAATACTAAGAAACATGGTCGACGGAAAATTAAAAAAAAAAAAGACAAAAAACAAATAATTGAAAAAAGAAAAAGAAAAAAAGTTAAAAAAAATCAACGTTTCCAGATCCTTTGTGTAATTCGATGAAATTTTCATAGCCCCTCCCGTTGCAAGCTCCAGATTCTTCCAGATAAGCTCACTCCGCATTCTTTGCTTATCATTCTTCTTCTTCTTCCACTTTTTGAATTATCATCATTAGAACAGCACAATGATAATTGATTGGATAAAATCTTATCGAAATCGAAACGGAATTTGATAACTTTCACTTGAATTGAGTATCGACGAGATATTGCATAGTAAGTGCGAATTAAGTTTGAACTTTTTGTAGGAAATCTATAGATGGGATATATATACACACACACACGTAAACAATAGAACGGAATTAACCTAATTGAATTCACAACGGAACACATCATTCATTTCTGTAAACCCCAAAATTTCCTCTTACCCCTAAGTTTGCTGGCGACCGGTTGACCAGTAGCTGGCGCTGGCGCCGCTGTGAAGAAAACTGTCTAATAATGATAGATAATAATTAAAATATTAAATAAAATAATGATAAGCTAAAATTCTAAAAATACCAAAAACAATATTTAAAAAAAAAGCCTAAACACAGTAAAAATAAAATTAAAACAAAAAACACCAATATAACCGTAAATACCCCTATTTGTTATATGTGGAAGGCCCAAACTCCATTTTTTAAAATTATATTACAAAGGGATTGTAGGGAAGAGGGAATCGAACATTTAATGAGCAACGTGATTATTTGGCAAGGATGTGATAATTCTATAATAATTTTGTAACAATAAGGTATGATTTCTTTTTCAGTTTTCCTTTTTCTTTTTAAATTTGGTTTTGATGGTGTTTTCATTTCTTTCCTGTTATTTCTTGATATCGAAACAACTTTTTGGCGGGATGTTGTTTAATTAAACTTATGGCACAATTAGGTTCGTCTTGTTGTACGGTGGTGTTTTGAATGAAAACCATAGATTTTCTAGTAGCAAAATGTGTTGGGAATTAATGGCAAATTCCCCGATTACGTCCGTAGGACCGTTGTTCAAGGAATTTAATTGAGACAAGAAAAATAAAAGACGAAGACGAATTTAACAGACTGTCAAAGTTTTCCACTATATGATTAAAGTCGCTACAACCATACAAAATTTTCACTCGCCAAAACTCATCCCTCAAGTATTACAAGAAAAATATAACAAGCTTTATCGCATCTACCAATTTCTACAATTTGCCCAACCAGCAAACAACATAAGAAATCTCAAGACGCTAGGCTACTATTTTTCTTTACAAGACTTTCTGACCCGACCCAAGTGACACTGAGAAAATCACCCCAAGTTTTACCACACCTAATTTTCTACCCTTCGAACAAACTACAAAGAATTACAAGAAAACTTTTAAGGTGCTGGACTTACCAATTTCTCCCTCAACTTGCTTGTACCACTTTTGTATAAAAGAAGAAGAAAACATCTCTATTTATAAACTTCGTTTCCTTGAAAGACAAGATAATCCTTCTATGATTTGGATTTCTTTTCCTCCTAGGATTCTTCTTCTTTTCCATTTCCTTTTTCTTTTCAACTTTGGATTGTTTTTTGCAACAAACCCAACAAAATGAAAGGCATCCTTATTCATGTGAATTGCAGCTTCAATGGTTTATGTATTGGGCGACAAGAGTCTTAGGAAATTAAATAATATAAAGCCAAATATCTGACTCAATAAATGGTGCTAGACGCCTGTGTGGGTTGTATTTAGTCACGTCATATTAGCTGGCAGTACACCATGTTAGCTAGCTTGCGAGATTGGTGGGGCATGTTCAAATACATGTGCGTGCAAACGTCTAAATTTATTTATGACACTAACTGTCTTATTTTATATCATTCCACAGAACCCTTACTGCTAATCACCATTTTGTAACAATCGTGGAAGATATGATATTTTGTAACAATAATCTAGATTTCAACATGGAATTCATTGATGGTTGGAAGATGATGATAATCAAAGGCACGTAACATGATGAGAAGTGTCATACCTCGAAGTGTCCTGCTTGCTTACTTAATTTTTATGCATCGCTGTTATTCATATAACCCGATCACACAAATTATTAATGATATTTGACTCTAAATATATTACTTCAATTAATTATAAAGTTGTTACATTTCAATATTAAGACTTTATAATGTTTGTAAGTGACTAGTGATGATACTTGTAAAGGTTTATACGTATACTACAGTGAAAAATTAATAATTGTGTGTAACAGTATCGATAATTAATAAACAGAACACTCGTTTTGGTTCACTATGTTTCTGATATAGACAAGAATTCTATTTGATTTATTCTACCTAAACAAGAGGTATTGGAGTTAGAAAGTCTACTTGTGTTCTGCTCTAGAGTATCAATAGTGTCAACCAAGGTATCGGTAGTTGATGTTGAATAGTTACTAAGTTGTTCGTAATCCGTTGCTAACAGTGACAAATAGTTTCTGTTACTATTTAGTAACGGATTAGTAACGAAAAAGTAGCAACAGAAATGATTCTATTACTAATTACGTGGCTAATCCGTTACTATTCTATTGCTAATAGTGACAAATGGTTTCCGTTACTATTTAGTAATAGATTAGTAACGAAAAAGTAGCAACATAAATGAATCTATTACTAAATTTCGTGGATATACGTCCTCCGTTACTAACCTGTTAATATTTTGTTATTAATAGTAACAAATTGTTTCCGTTACGATTCAGTAATGGATTAGTAAGGAAAAAGTAGCAACATAAATGATTCTATTACTAAATTCTGTGGTTATACGTACTCCGTTACTGACTCGTTAATATTCTGTTGTTAATAGTAAAAAATTGTTTCTGTTACTATTCAATAATAGATTAGTAACGAAAAAGTAGTAACAAAAATGATTCCGTTATTAATTCCGTGGCTATGCGCGCTCCGTTACTAACCTGCTATTATTATGCTGCTAATACTAACAAAAATGTTTCCGTTACTAAAATTTTGTTACTAATTGCACATTTTCTAGTAGTGATATACGGGGGCAATTTATTGTTTATATTGGGACTCTGTACACGCTTGTCTTGCTTTCATTTGCTTGGAGTACTGGAGATTTTTCCACTGCAATTAAGCACTATCATGATGTTGAAGAAATTGGTGAGTTCGTTCGAAAAATTGGTCTGTAGAAAAAAATGACCATATACTTGACTGATTTTGTGTTTGCAAACTTTTAAAAATGTATTTTTATGTGAAATAAGAGAAAATGAGTGGAATTGAATTGTAGAGATTTGAGCAGTACGTACAGAGTCTTATGAGATATGTAGATGTGATTGGTTTGACCAATTTTAAATTTGAAAAAGTAAGAGAGAGTATGAGAATTTAAGAGTTTGCAACCATGGGCTGAGACTTGATGGTACATGAGTATCGGTGCTTTGAGGAATATTTTTCCCAACACCTACAAAAGTAACTCCCCTTCTTTTCATTCTAGATCTCAGTAGCACGAATATATACAGATTTTAAATTTGTCTGTATGTCCTGCAATTGCAAATGTTCTTTTGTACTTTGGTTTCTGATCTAGATTGTGAAAAACATGGCTGTGGATTTAAGTCAAGTCATGGTTGACAACCATCCTAACATTTTGTATCTGGATCATGCTTGGCAACATGGTGAAAAGAGACCATATAGATCCACTTTTCGTAAGTCTTACTGTCACTTTTATTATTGTGTTCTCATTTTGTACTTATTGACATTTATTACTACTGTGTACTCACAACCTATGAGGTGTGGTTGTATTCCTCTTAACTCGATATCATCTATGTACAGCACCCACGCTCTTTTATATTGATGTATTTAAATTGATTCTATTTGATAAACCCTCGTGGTCTTTTTCTTTTCTTCTCATTCTAAAATTTGATTTTTTAAGTTGTTCTGGAGCTTCTTAATTAGCAAACAACAATAGTTTATGATAATCATAGCTAAAAATGAAAAGTGTAAAGTGCAGAGCCAATTTTTGTTTTTTCTTCTTTATTGCCTTATTAATAAGATTACTTTTGAAAAGAATAATGCTAAGCATGTAGTTTTTGGATTTAAGTTATTAAAAGAAAAAAATAATTATTAACTTAAACCATTTCATTATTGTTTTTATTCATGTTGATTTCTTCTATTCAAAATTTGACGACATGCAAATTTATCAACTTAAACTCGCTAAATGTCACTTTCCTTCAAAAAGATAACAAGACATCAACACCATTAGAACAGATGGTCTACAGAGGCTTGTAGGGGAAAGCAAAGCTTTGAAATTCCCTTTTGTTCCTTTCCTTTTGTTTTTAATAACTCATATTTTGCTGTAACTTCAATCTAACTTGTCTTTGAAGGCTACCAAGTCTTTTGCCTAAAAAGTAGCTCTAATTCTTGAATTCTTTCTGTGTAATCAGATACATCTACAGAATCTGTATTCGTCTTATTTTCTAGTAATTAACATCTGAAACTTACTTCATGTTTTTATGATTGGTGACGGAATTTTACAATGTTTCATGTTGAGTATGGTGTCATGCAATTTTCACCTTCTCTTTTACCAGCACTACTGTAGTGTTCTTGTCTTCTTGAAGAAAAATTACCATACTGTAGATAAAATCCATGTGGAATACATTATTATCTGATAAACCAGGTACATATGTTATTAGATATGAATTTCAGGTGAAAAGCTTGGTTGTTTAAGCAGTTACCTCTACAAATAATGTTTTAAGTATTCACTTATCAATTATCCGCGACTCTGACCATGTTCTTATATGATCTCTTTGAAATCAAACGTTCTGAGTTTGTTATTTTTATTCTCTATTTTGACTATCTTTTAAATTTATGAAATTTTAATAGGATCCTGTTGATGCAGTGGCCAAAGTAATGAGATCATATGGTCGTGTGTGTGAACATTTGCCGATTCTACATTTGTACAGAAAGTGGCGTCTTTATACCAGTGTACGCTAGCTGACTATCTTCAAGTGTTGCTGGGAACAAAATAGCTTTTGGCAAGACACATTTATTCGAGCTACCAGTAGAGATGTGGTCTAATGGCATGTAATGGGTTTCTCACACCTTTAGTTAAGAGTTAAATTCTCTTCCCTCCCCTTGTAATGTTCAAAAAGAAAAATATATGTTTGAGCTGAGAAAACTTTAGCTTTCGCCAGCCACTGTTTTTTTTCCGTGTACAAAGACATTTTGAACACCATTGTTTCCGTTGGAAACTGTAATATGTATTATGTTGTTGCTATCCTGTCTTCTGAAGTTCTTTTTTTTTTTTTTTTTTTTAATTGGGGGGCGGGTGTGGTACCCTTAGTGATGGCAACGGGTCAGGTTCGAGGTGGATCGGGTCCGCCCAGCCCCAATACCCGCTAAAATTTGGGGCGGATCGGATCTGGGGCGGATCGGGTCTGGATTTCTGACCCGTTTAGCTACCCGTTTAGCATTTTTTAATATATTTTTTATTTTTTTCCTATTTTTTTTAATTTTTCTATTTATTTTTAATTGTTTTAATTTAAATGGGGCGGGGCGGTTCAGGTCAACCCCGCCCTGCCAGGCGACCCGATTAGTCCATTTCCGATCCGTTGGCGGGGCGAAAAATTTTTGCCCAGTTCCGTTCAGGGGCCCCACGGTTTCTCGGGCGGGTCGGTTCAAATTGCCACCCCTAATTACCCTATATTGTAAATGCAAATGTGTTATTTGTTTACAATTTTCAATATCTGCATTTTTTTTTTTTAGTTTCTTGGAGTTAATATTTGGGATCACCTAATTCATGGTTCTTCGTCAACAATATCGTAGGAAGTCATGACTCTCTCTCGTTTCATTTTGCTAATATCTGTTGTATTTTCTTTAGTTGAAGTCTGATTAAAATATTATCCATAAGTCTTTGTGAGCTGAGAATCAGCAATTCTGTTCTTTTCTTTTAGTTAAGCAACCTGAGGCAGAAGGTTACAGAAATTCATGGGAGTAAACAATTTGGTGGTGTCAAAGTTTGCTAAATTTTTTTTTGGGGGAGGGGAGGACCATCCAACTTGAGATGGGCGTAGTGTAGCCTAGGCACCTAAACAGGCTATCTCAGCTTAGACTGGCACTAAAAAAAAACTTGCCCAATGTTGGTCATGGGAAATGACCTTCGTTGCAATCAGAGGAAAAAGAGTTTCTCCCAACGTCCAAACAGAAATTAACATATATTCTGGTTCACTTTCTCCACATGGATATATATACAGCCATGTGGTGTGCATATATGTTGGCACATGAGATATTAGTTGTCATAATGACACTCATATAAGAAAATATTGTTACCAGAATAATAAAATTTATAGTATGTTGACAAGTGATTATAATATAAGTTGGTGTGGATTATAATTGGTTGCAAGTGAATTGTATACTTTTCTTAACAAAAATCATTGGCATAAGTTTTTAAAAGATTAAATTTTTTTTTTCTAGGTGGGTTTAAACTCCAAACTTGAACTCTATGCTGTGTGTTTTTTCTTTTGTTTATTGTGCTTTTTCACGCATTGTGTCTACACACTTCAAAACTCGCAGTGACTTGAATTACTTTCAATTATTAGAATACTGCATACAAACCTACTCCTTGAAGAAAACATAGTGAAACTTGCCAACATGTGCAGAACAATCCCGCTATCCAACAAATGTAAAATGGCTAACTGGCTCTACTTAATGGAAAGTTTTCAAATATTAAGGAATATTGAAAAATCGGTACGTATGACCAATAAGAATTATATAAAGGTCCCAATTGATCAATTAACTAGCCATTTATATCCGGGCAGATTTAGCAAGGAGAGGAAAAGAGAAGTGCTAGTAGTGGTGGAAGAGCTATTAGCAAATTTGAAGCTAAAAGTGCCTTGCTACTTTGAACAATTGTAGCTTGTAGTGGCCAAATTGTGTATTCATATTTTCATATACTATATAATATACATTTTTTTCCTTTGTTTTGCTGTGAGGCCACTGCCCCTACTGTATATTTGTCATTGCCGTAGCCCCTATATGTATTTGTCAGTTTCCATTGACTCGATACTCAATAGTACTCCTAGAGTACATGAAATATTATAATAATAGTAATTCTTTTAAGTTAAATAAACAAATCAAAAATTAGTAAATATAAAATAAATAGAAAATAAAATAAAAAATCAAGAATTAGTAAATATAAAATAAATAGAAAATAAAATCACGTGACTTAGGCGTATGAAAAGAATAAAATCATGTTATTTGACAGCACTTTAGAAAAAGAAAGACTAAAATTTGACATTCCTGAGTATGACTTCTTATTCTTGTTTATTGGTTTTTAATTTAATTAGAAGTTAATGGTGTATTTTATTTATTTATTTTTCTTTTTTTGGGTTTTTTTTTTTGGGGGATATTATGAGGGTGGTGTGTAGTCTTTTTTAAGTTAAGAAAGAATATTTTTTATTAAAAAATCAAGGGTATAATAGTAATTTTAATAAGAGTTAAGTGTAGAAATTGAGAAGTAGGGGACAAGAAGTCTTTGTGGATATGCAACATGCCAATAAATCAAAGGTTAGCGTCCCCGTAACACTCTTTCCGCCCTCCCCCCCCAAAAAAGAGACAATTGTTTAAAAAGTTGAAAAGTTACGAACTTACGGTGAAAAATACCTTGAATATATTGAAACAGAGTTTCGCTTAATAATGTGTGATAGACTCTTTTTTAATGTCAACTAGTATGTAATATGTGGCTTGCAAGTAACTTTCAACCTTGAATAAATTAACAATTTGAGAAAATAAAAGGGTAAGCAAATCTTAAGGATAATTTGAGAAGTACAGTCTAATTTAGCCTTAAATGAACTAACGATTGAAAAAAAGAATGTAGTGTGAGTATACTTGCTAAACATGGCATTAAACAAATAGATATATAGATCTATTTTTCCTTTCTTTTTCGGTTAAGTCAAAATTATACTCCAAAAAGGGAAAAAAATTCTATTAAAATTTTGAGGAATAATCTTAATAAAATTAAAGGAAAAGGGAAAAAAAGTCACATACATGAAATAAGGTTAGAAAAAAAATCATAAACACATATTATCTGTTTGAACAAAGTTCCTGTGGACTTAACCAACTCCCATCAAAATATAGCCGCCATTAATAATAGAGATTATAGAAATGAAAACGTTAAAATAGATAAATACACAAACATCAGAACATATAGTAGTTCAAACAAGTAATGTAGTGGTATAGTTCTCACGTTTTGATCAGGAAGTCTCCGGTTTGAACTACATTCACCTTTCCCCTATCTTCCCCTTGTATAAAAAAAGGGGGGGAGAATATATAGAATCTGAAATTATCATTAAGAACATTAATAAGAAATAACACGTCGGATGCATATATCATAATTGGAGGGACTTTCTTAAATCTTTAAATTACAAAGAATTGATGAGTGATATTTTTGTGCTTCCATCATGCAAACACACAACACCACTCTTCCATCATGCAAAAATATACACCAAGATAACATCCACATTAAATTAAAGGGTGGTTATATTGACACTATACTTTTTTTTCTAAACAAACTACATTTTAATATATTGCATAACCTTAATTTATACTAAATATTGCATTTATATTATCTCATTTTTATCAACAATTTTGCATTAGCTAGTATATAACGTATTCAATAAAGCTTTTCGTGCAAAAATTTGGTTAATGTATTTTCCCTAAATTAAATTCAGAAGAAGGTGTTAAAAAAAAATTAGCATAGACAGGGATGAAGAAATTTGATTAGGATTTAGAAGAGAGATCATAGAAACGATGATTCAAAATTTAGGAGGTATATGAACCAAAAAAAAAATTGTGACAAAAAACTGTCCAGAAACAACATTCATATATAATATAACATAATTCTTGTCTCCATATGATCAAGTACTTTTTCTATAGGCTTCGTTTATGAAGGCGAAATATAAAGGGGGGAGATATAAGGGTAATTTTCACTCTAGATCTCCAACTTTTCAATTTTGTATTAATTTAGTCTCTATTCTTTTTTTTTTTTTTGACCTACTACGTCTTCAACCTTTTATTAATTACCGTATCATATCCACAATGTTACTTTTCGTCCCCAACATTTCAATTTTCACTATTAACCCGTTTCAAAATGACTGTTATACCTTTAATTCTTTTTTTCCACTATATATCCTCAACCTTTCAATTTTTATATAATTTTATCCTCATTATTTTTTGGGCATACAGAACCTCTAACCTTTTAGTTGTCGTCGGGTTATTTCCCTAATAACACCTTTCATCCTCACCCTTTCAATTACTAATTTTAGTTCCTATTAAAATTACAATTATACCTTTAATTATTTAAATAAAAATAAAAAATAAAGAATAATATAAAATAAGAACTGTACACATCTTAGCCCGCAATGATCTATTAAAAAAATTCGATCTGCACCAAATTTGATGGATACCTAATCCGCGTAACAAAAGTTTCCAATCTGAGAATCAGTGTAACATATTTGATTAAGTTTTTGATTCATCACATATCACGTAGATGATATGAATTATGGAGAATAATTAAAATTATTTAATATTTACAAAAATAAAATCAATCTTTAATGTGCTAATTCTAATTTTTTTGTGGATCTACAATTGGCGGATCAGATCGAATTAAGACAGATAACAAATCGGGAGCAAATTAGGGTGAAAATCACAAAAAGATATCAAAAATGAAATTAGATTAAATTATTATAGCTATATTTATTTTTTGTAAATCAAAAATCAATTTTTTGGGGTGGATCTACCAATTTGTATCCGCCATGTAATTTGTAGTAGATCAAGAAATCGAATTCGATTCGTCAAGCTGATATTTAGATTGACAACTTTCTTCGACGCGAATTTGATATCTATCAAGACCACTATAGATCATTTTTTTTTGTTATCATTATTTCCGACTATTGTTATTGGGTCATGTAAAAGTGAGTGGGAGTTGGTGGACTTCTTATTTTATATTATTTTTTATTTTTTATTTAAATAATTAATGATATTAACAGTAAAATTTAAAATATTAGGTATGAAAAGGGTTAATGAGGATATAACATGATAAAAAATGAAATGTTGGAGCTCCTATGAGCCTAAAAAAAATGAGTTCAAAATTCTATAAAAATTAAAATGTTGGGGACCTATAATAGAAATAAAGAATCAAGGGTATAATAGTCATTTTGATAGGGGCCAATAGTGAAAATTGAAAGGTTGGAGATGAAGAATAACGGTGGAGACATAATATGATAATTAATGAAATGTTGGGGACTTAATATGCTAAAAAATGAATGGAGACTAAATTGATATAAAATTGAAAGGTTAGGGACCTAGAGTGAAAATTACCCAAGATATAAAGGTGAGGAAATTAAAATGTAACAAATATTAGTGATGTAATCTTTTTAAACTTTCAATATATATATATATATATATATATCAATGATTTTATTTTGCCTACACGCATGTATGTTATTATGTATGCGTGTATATGTGTCAAACATCTAGGCTATAAGCACCCCACACTTATAGCCTAGATGTGTGACATGTGTTACACGCATGCATAATAACATGCATGCGCGTAGAAAAATTAAATCCTTGTATATATATATATATTATTAATTAATCCATTTAAGTCTCTGGTTTTCATTTTCCTGCCTAAAGGTGGGCTCCGTAAGAAAGCTAATGATGTCATAATTCAACATTTTTTTTGTTATTTATGGTATAATATTTTGGTACATTTTCTGGGTTTTCATTTTCTCTCTATTTTATTTGCTAATTTTTTCTCTTATACACGTCAACTTCCTTTTCAAGATTTGAAAGATAACAAATTAATTTGTTGAAGATTTGGAAGATAACAATTTGATTTGTATAACAAATTAGGTTAATATCTAATCTTTTTTTTCTTTTGTCATCAAACTAAGTTAAAACTTTCATCATATATATATATATATATATATATTTGAAATGCCATCATCATATTTTTTTAATTGCTTATTTTCTTAAAATGAAAATTTGTCTTTAAGAAGCCGAATGTTGCTTTTGAAATTAAAAACTGTATTTGTATTTTTATAGGTAAATTTATATATACATATATATAATATTTTTTATTATTATTGTTAAAATTAAAATTAAAATAGCATAGTTAGTCAACCTTATTGACCCGCCTAAACTTAGTAAACTATGCGGTATCTCTTATGTTTTTTATTATTTTTTATTTGTTAGACTAAAATATCAACATGGTATTATGGGTACTTACACTAACTAAAATGAGGTATTATCTTATGAACTGATATCGAGAAGATACGTGTATCACGATGACACATGCTCAATATGTAATATCATATCATTAACTAATAATATTGAATAAGTTAGATAATTTAAAAATAAATTATAATAAAATATTAAACGAGTACATAACGGATAAGGGAGTAACTATTAGTAACTTATTAATAAAAATACTAAATAAAAAACAAATATTTACTGCTATTGTTATGCAAATTTATTTGCAGGAAATTATTCAATATTTTATTCTTTATTATTATTGTTGTTGTTATTGTTGTTATTGAAATTTTTTTTGAAATTAGTGTTCCCGTGCAACGCATGGGTGGGAACTAGTAATTAATTGTCTTAGAAAAATTGAATTGAGCGTTGAATTAGATTAATGATAGAGAAAAGAGAGTGAGGAAAATCGAATGCAATGGATGATTAACAGTTTCAACTTCTAATATATTCATAAATATGAATATGAACATGAAAGGATTTCTTCATGATCTGCCGATTCCATTTAATAATTTCCTTACCCATTTAATGAGTATGAATATGAATGAATGATGAATATCGAATGAATGAATCTAGGGCAAATAAAAAATTATTATTCAAAAAAATAATTATTAATGACAAGGGCAAATATGACATTGAACTAAAATGAATGGAGATAGAGTTTTTTATAAATGTCTCTCCCACTTACTCCTTTATCTATGGATATATTTCAAAAAAAAAAAAAAAGAAAAAGAAAAGAAATTAGTATGTGGTACCTTTGTACTATACTTTTCTCACCAAAATTGTCTAAGTTAAGGTCATGTTAGACTTTTGCTTATATATTAGGTAAATTTTTAGATATATATTTATCTTAATGCTATATGTATATATTTTGATGGATTTATTATCTATATCCAAAGTATTTAGATTTTTTAAAGATCGGAATTTTTTGATTTATATATATATATATATCTTATCTAAAAAGTATGACAATTTTATTTTGCCCACGCATGCATGTTATTATGCGTGCATGCATGTAACATATAGCACACATCTAGGCTACAAGTGTGGGGTGCTTGTAGGCTAGATGTTTAACATATACACACGCATGCATAATAATATATATGCGTGTAGGCAAAATAAAATTCTTGCTAAAAAGTATTTTCTAATTTGGATTAGACTATTTTCGTTTTAGTTTATGTGTGCTAATTTTTAATTATCTTTTATATGCTTTTAAATCGAGTCGTTATCAAGTTACTTCTCATTACGTTTCATAATTTACAAAATTCCCATTATAGTATAGTCACAGAGAAAAATAAAATTTTTGATTTCTCGAGATTTAAGAATGGCGATGGATTGGGCCAGGATCGCATGTGCTATACCCACTACTCTACCAATCAAAATTTTTTTATTCTATCCCCGTACCTATCCCCACTTCAATCGGGCATGGGTTGAGAACGTGCTGGTGCGGGAAATTATCAATTTATTGGCCTATATATATATATATCTATATCCATATATTTTTATATTCAATTTTTTACTTAAATAAATAGTATTATAAACATAGAGGTATCCCAAGATGGAATTACGTTTGCTATTGAAATTACTAAGGGGGCGTCTCTAACGTGGAATTTGAAGGATTTTTTAAGATTTATGGATTCTGTGGATTGTAACAGAATTCCCCATCAGATTCTAACGGAATTCTATGAAATTTTATACCATAAAATTGTGTGGATTTTAATAGATTTTAGTGGAATTTGTTGGATGTCCTCAAACATATAGTTAATGGATTTTAATGTAAGTTCACGATCATAAAAAAAAAATAAAAAGAAATGTAAATATGCAAACAAAGTCATTAACCAAAAAAGAAAAAATAGTTCCATAAACTTATCTTACAAATATATAATTTGAAATGGTCAAAAGTTTGTTAAATTTGCAAAAAGAAAATCATGGTCTTTTGAATCAATCTCTATTCTCATCTTTTAAGACATCTCTTCACATTTCTTGAGCTATGTTATTTCTCCATTCATTTGCATTTTCTCTTTGTTCTTCTTGAGTTTGGAGAATGTCCACTTCATCTTCAATTTCTTTTAATAAAGATGGTTGAGATGAATCTTCGTCATCTGGTTCAATAGGAAATTCATCAGAACAATACTCTTTACGAAGAAAATTATGCAACCGTGCACAAGCCAATACTAACTATGCTTGCGTTATGAATGGGAATGGAGGTGCCGACTTAAAAATTGCAAATCGTGATTTGAATATGTCGAATATTCTCTCAACTACATTTCTTAAAGAAGCATGACGTAGATTGAATAAAATCATAGAAACACTTGTATAATCTTTTTATATTAATAATATTCACAAGAACATGATACAAAATTCTTAAAAAGCACAACACACTTCTGCTAACATTACCCGCTATCATACTTCTTAAGAATTGTATTCTTTGTACTCACGTAAAGAGTCTATTTTACTGCAAATGCCATTGGTTTTTTCTTTTTCCATAAAATAGGTCTCTGCATAGTTTAACATATTCCATTAAAACTTGGTTTTTTTCCCTATTGCATGCATAATTTGCCTAATTTAAAGAATCAAGAATGCCTGCAACCAAAACCAAAAAAAAAAAAAAAAATTAATAAGGTGAATGATAATTTGTTCGGTATAATGCACCAAATCCGAGAGTCTTTTCTAATTAGGCTGAGTATTGCACTATATTGGAAAAACATATTGTATATTACGGTTGGGTAATAATTTGCTTGGGTTGGGTATTGTTATATAATTTTCCTATAATTGTACGGTTCTTGAAATCAATTTTTTTTCCTATTGCATGCATAATTTTTCCTATTGATTACTCTATCTATAAAATCAAGAATGTCAGCAACCAAAACAAGCCAACAAATTAAACTTACGGTGATTATTCACAAAATTGAGAATCGACTAAAAAATACAAATCATTGAATGAAAGCTTTTCATAAATGGAGAAGAAAATACTTTATCAAATCATTGTCATAGAAGGATGACAATGGAGGTAGAACTTGTGTTGAGAGGTTGAGAGTAGAAGATGATACGTGAGGAGAAGTATAAGAGAAAGACTTTCTGGTTTTTTTCCTTTTTGCAATATACTATCTTTTTTTTTTTAATTGGGAAAAATGGATTTTGAAATCCCAGGGGGGATGTGGGATTTTGTGTAGAATTTTTCCTTTATAAATATAGCTTGTAATTCCATCAAAATCCATTTAAATCCATTCATATAAGAAATCAGTGGAATCCATATAATGTTTGAAGATGCCGGATTTTCATGGAATCCATTAAAATCTAAGTTGACGACCTCAAGATTTGATGGATTCTATAAAAATCCAAATTGAGGACACCTAAAATGTCATAGAATTCTAAATTCCGTTAAATTTCATAGTTGGGGACACCCTTTTAGTTTTCTTAGTAAGTTTCATTACTTTTTTACTTTTCAAATCATTAAAATTTTTGGTAAGTATTTTTTTTTTGACAAGAAATGGTTAAATGGGTCAGATACGGGTAAAAAATATGATAATCTACCTCGGCACATTCTCAAGTCGAGTTGATTTTCTTTATTCTACTCCCGACTTAATTACCTATTAGTCGGATATTCTTCGTCTTAAAAGGGTCGAGTACCTGATGGGTATTGGGTTTGAAGGTTTTTTTTTATCATCCCTATTGAGTTTATTTAATAGCATTCCATATGGAGTAAAATATAATAATAACAACAATTAGTTGACAATATGGTAATCGAAATATTGTAACGTTAAGATATAATTTGATTTGATATCTTCCCCTACAACATACGGTGAGAATCTACTAGATATAACTTGGATAATATAGCTTTGAAGATGCAAATGAACTTCTCTTCTCTTAAGATTCGATTATCCTTAAGGTCAATTCCTTTGTAATGCTCAAAATAATGAATGGGAATGGAGAAAGTTATTATTATATAAAAACTCTTTTTGTATAAAAATAATTTTTTAAAAAATAAAATAAAAATTTATTTTATAATTCATAAAAACTTTCCTACACAAGCCGAGATGTGAAATAGCAGCCTCATTGACACTTAATGTCTGACACTTGACCAAATTCATGTGAAATAGGAAAAAGATGAGCAATGGAAACTCGTATTTTCTTCTAATTTATACTAGATTCACATACGTGCGCTGTACGGGGAGAAACTATCTCAGATTATATACAAAATCTTAACAAACTGTGATTAGTCATATAAGGTTCTATATTGTCGTAATGTGTTTCAAATTTTACCCTTTTATCCATATAAGGTTCTATATTGTTGTAACGTATTGTAACTTTTACCCTTTTATCAAGGGTAAAAGCGTGGTTTCAGAATTACAACTTTAAAGTGGAAACTAACGAAATGACTAAAACAATGTCATTTGCCCAAAATACCTCCCCAACTGATGCTAACAGACCCCTTATTCAATAGAACCTTGTCTTCAAGGTTCGAACAGTAAAATTGATGGATTTACTACATAACTGAGAGTTTGCTGAGCTTCCCCATGATAATCATCCTGCCCAACAGAAAAAGAATACATCCAAACACAGTCATAAAGTCATTCAGCATCATCAAACAAATCCTTAAACCTGCTTGATCCTTTCTTTTTCCAATTTATTTCCTATCTGCAAATGTGATACACGAAGAAAGCCAAGCCAAGAGAAGCAGGCTATAGGACTACAAGAACAAAAGCTCCTGCTTCTGTAAATTCCAAAATATGTTTCAGTAAAATAAATGGAAACTGATACATCCAAAGCAAGAGTATTGGCATCCTAAAAACACTTTTTCCTGTCATAAAGCCTCCGCTCATGACTCCCATCATAGAAATAAAGTTACAAACTATGATAAGTGCTTTTGAATGCAAACATGTGTCACAGTTTTGCGGTCCTTCGTACATTATCAACACTAGCAATGCCTCGTTTTGTTTTTGATGTACCTCAAGACATTGCTCTCTTTCATTATATATATTGCCAATAATAGAAACTCCTCATTTTGTTGTGGAGATTTCCTAAGATAGTGCTTCTCACCATAGTAACCAATCCTTTTTTTCCAGTTTAGCTCGAACCCAACATCATGAGATTGATAAATACCAACAGAACTAGGATTCAGAATTGGCAGGACACTCAAGATGGAATTGAAAAGGAATGAGTCACTTGATTGGAAATTGAACGACGAACGTTTTATAGTGTTATTGGAGTTGAAGAATTCCTTTGGAGGGGCTTCTCTGTATACCAAATTCATCATCCATAGACCCTTTGATGGTGGTCCAGTATCCCTAAATAAAATTCTTCCCAGCCTTTTTGTTTCTCCTTGATACAATTGAGGTTCTTCTCTATTTCTCTTGAGTGTTTTAAAGTCTCATTTAATTGGCTGCTTAAATCTAACATAGAATTCCTCAATACTCCATAACCACTAGCAACGCCCAAGAGAAATCCAATATTATGTCCTCAAACCACCATCCTATTTACAAAATTTTCAGGAATGTTCCTAAACAACACATACAGATTCTACTTCACTTCACTGTTGTCAACTTCATAATTCCCAACATTGCCACCAATTACCATTTTCTTCTCACGATTGAAACCATGCCACTTTTTCCACTTGAATTGAATTTCATCATTCCCAATTACGTAATCATCTATTCTTTTAATTTTTTTATTCACATCAATTCTAGTAGCGAATTTATAAAGCAAACCCATTACATCATAGCTGTTCAGTTGATTTTCAACACAGCCAACATATTTGTTATGGAGGTTGATGTCTGAAATAATAAACTTTTCAGCAATAAGCAAGCATAATTTCCGCTGGAAAAACCTCTGCAAAAGGACTGAAGTTCAAGTTGATTTTCAAGGGAAGATGAGCATTGCTTAAACCTAACCAATTTGAGGAACTTCTGAGTATAGAATCCATCATCACCTCGTAGCCACTTGCACCAATACATAGAAGTTCACTATTCCTTTTGCTGACCGCATTTGCCAAACTTTTCATGAAAGCTTGTTCGACTTCCTAAGACAGCATATATTGCCATTCTCCTTATGAACCTTAACTATTTCCGATTATGTACTTAAGCTCTTTTCCCATCTCAATTGAATTTTAGCATCATAATAAATTTCATTATTACAGAGCTCTTCTAGAAGTGTTGTAATTGGCAAAATAATTCCCTTATATTTAAAATTTCTCCATTTTTTACATCATGGACTAGGTTTGAACTATGGACCAAATCAGTAGATTCAAACAAACTAGGATCTGTAATAATTGTACGAGAAAATCTAATACCAGAAAGGTACCTTAACCTCATCGTCTCTATTAATTCTGACTCAAATGAGAAGTTCCTTTCCCTATCGCACTTATTGATCGCTACTACTCCTGTCTGCATCTCTTTCACGGTGTTTAGATAGTACCCGTTCTCTGGTTCTTCATGCTGTAATGCCACAATTAATGAGGCTGTGTATGTATTGTCTCTTCAAGTTGGATCTGAGGTGTTTTGGGTAGCACCTCTGCCTTCTTCTCCGCCCCTTCTGGCATCATTCCTGAATCGCCCACCTGCTGTTCAACCAATCGAGTTAGCATGGCCATAATTTCTCTATGATTTTCTTCTATGGCACGTTTCAAACTTATCACTCCTCAGGTGAATAATTCCATCGCCTGATCCACCATTTTCTGAGCGACCCAACTGCTCCGATACCACTTGTTAATAGCCTCACAATTCCGCACCAAAAATTCACAGAAAACAACTCAACAAACCCATAATTGAATTAGATAGCTACTGGGTAATTCTCATATTAACTCTTTCAGCCGAAACAAGTACAAAACTTAGTAAAATAACAAGAAATTAAAGGATGAGATGAGAAACAACTAGAATACGAGAGAGAAGAATTTCCAGGTCTAGAGATAATCCCATTTCTGGAAACATGAAATATATCATAAAAACTCCCCTTTGCTCTCTCACACTATGGACATATATATGTCTTTATATATATATATATATATATATATATATCAAGGGTAAAATCGTGGGTTCAGGATTACAAATTTAAAGTAGAAACTAACAAAATGACTAAAACGACGTCGTTTGACAAAATGCCCCAACTCATGCTTACAAGAAGAAACCAAGAAGAAGAGAGACTTTGTTCTTGCTCCGGTCACTCCTCCGAAATCAACACCAACCGCTACATTCGACAGCGCCAGAATTGACACCAGCGCCCCTAATCCCACACCCACCCGTACTTAGCAGTTCGAAATCACCCAGAAAAGCTCCCCCCTGGCTCCTTTTCTGTTCACAAAATCAGCCTTTTATTGCCTCCGTCGACGTTGACGTCGTCGCCAGCGCCGGAATTCCTGGCACAAACAGATTCTTTTATTAAGTATCAATCCTCACCTTTTCATATACTCTAACCCAGCATTGGTATACTACTCATATAAGTGCTCTGCAAAAGGTTTCTAGGAAACAAGAAAAAAATGGGGCATTTGTGCATTTTGCTCAAATACCATTTTACTGTATGGATTTTTGGATTGGTGGCATATGATTGAGTGGAATATACAAAGGTCCCTACGCTAATACCCATCCTTTCATTTCTGAATCTCTATAGATGCAAAATTTAGTTTTTTTAGTCTTCTTTTTTGTTCTCTTCACTAACTAGCATTAGTTTCTAGAAACCTTTTTTTTGTTAGACGCAACTGCCAATTAGCACAATGAGGAAATATGTTTGGAGTTCATATATTATATCCGTGAAGGTGGTTGTTTTAAGGAAAAAGAAAGAGAAGGAAATAGATTTAATACGAATATAGGCAGGAGACCTTTGAATAGTGTTTTTGCCACTAAAAATGCAAGACGTGCTGTGTTTAGTAGACTTTTTGGGCTATTGTAATGTGTTTTGGTGATAATTTTTAGAATTTTTTATTTTTTGCTTTTTAAATTTAATGTTCAATGTATGTTTCTTTCACTCTATATGTTTTCTTTGGTGATAAGAGGTAATTATTTGTCTCTATGCCGGGGCATATTTTTTGAGCTCGCCTCGGGCCTGAGAAATCACAGGCCTGCCGTGATCATTATCAATTCATGGACTAAATCACTGAACCTCTTAATTGTGCAAATTTCTATCTAATCTTTCCACCCGTAAGCCCACTCTGTGTCTTTGCCTCTATGAGCTTGTTTGATCCCCTTTATTCTCCCAGTTTATAAATTTACCTACAACTGATTTGACATTTAATTTGACGACTGTTTAATTACAACCACATATTCCATACCTTTTAACATTTCGAATACACATTCTACCTCTCTCCTCATTATAAATTCCCCAAATAAATAGGATCAAACAAGCTCTATACCTACTTTCCTTTTTTTTTTTTTTAATTAATTGAATCTCTTTGCCATTATCGTTCAATGGTTGAATGATACTTTGATTGTGTATATTGAGAAAGATGTTTTTAACACTATTGATAATGATATAATTTTACAACGTCATGAAATTATGAAATTGCATAGGGGACATTTGTAAAAAGGTCCTATAGTTTTGTAACTATGTTTTGCTATTAAAAGTGGAAATGGGAAAGTGTACCGCTTGGATGTTGCTTTCTTTTTTACCTATTGCTTGCTAGATGCTTTGTAAATAAAATGTGTCTCACACACTTGTTTCTTAAATTTTTATTGTGCATACCGTTTAAGAAGGTCTAGCTCCGCCACTGGCTGGGATAATAAAAAATATAGTAGAATTTCTGCAACTGGGATAATCTCAAAAATTGAAGAAATTTCTTTCATTAGGGAGTTTGATGTGAAGGAGAATTACTTTTAGGTGATTTACATGGACTCCCCCTACCTTTATGACTAATTTCTCTCCTCTGCGCTAGAATGTTTCTTCCAGAATTAGCTCTTTATCATTCGCAAGCACTGTTTTCTTATTTCTTGCTCATGATGGACAATAGAGTCTTAAGTCTTCTGCACATTTAACCACTCATAGTGGTATGACTCTGTAAAAGACTAATGAAAGCAATAAAAATGGCTGGAAACTCAGGGTACAATGAAACGTTAACCAACTACATTTTATGCACAGTATTCCTTGTCAGCATTAGTCGAGTGAAGTGTCTGTAAGGATCTTGGTAACTTTTGGAACAGCAACACTTCAGAGTCCTGGGTGCTTAGGGCTATTTGACCTAATAAGGAATAATGTTATACTAATGGCTTATATTTCGACTTCTCTTTGTGCAGTTCTTCAAGAACCACTCGACTGAGTTGACAGATATTGTTCGGAAATCACAAGATAATGTTAAAGATGAAGTGAATAATGGTGAGACGCTATAAGAATGAATCACGTGCATGTACTAAGTAAAATAGCAATTTCTTCAGTAGCTCTTAATTATTAGATCTGTTCAAAATTCACAGGTAATGGGACCATGAAATGTTCCCACTTGTAGTTCAAGGGTTTAAGAGTAATTTCAAACAAGTATATCTTGCTTTTGTAGACTCCAGAAATCTTTGAACTGAACTAAGCACTTCAGAAATGTCAGATTGAAAACCCTAGAAAGTTACCTTGATGTGAAGCATACTAGATAGAAGTTGAAATGTATGGAGTTACTCGTGATATTTAGGGCCAGTGGTACAAAGACGGAATTTTAAGAAAAATATACCATCATGCTTATTAAGACTAGTAGTTTGATTACTAGTGTTGTCAGTTGCACTAAGTTAAGCCTGATAAAATCAGGTAAGTTGCCTAAACCTTAGTTGTTTCGTTTCTTGCATTTAAGGTACATAGGGCAGTTATGTTCTATGTTCATGCATGGTTTTTCCTTATTTTGTGTGTTTTAAGTTACTTTGTGGCATTTATTACCATTTTCAGTTTTGTGGCTCATTCTGTTTAGCTTTTTCTATTTGAATGATTTACAGTTTGTCATTTTCCATTGGTTTTTTATGAATTTAACATTTAAGACTTATCATTTTTCCCAATTGTGCAGCATTCCTAGCGAATCAGCGTATATTTGATGCTGAAATTTTTGATATTCAATGGACTTGGTGAGCTTTTGAGCTTGCGTGAAAAACTTGAGAACGTAATCATTATCCAATGTATTTTTGTTGAGGAAGGTTTTCTGCTTACCTTAAGACATTTTGGCAAGCTCAGAAAGTGCCATGTGTAGGAAACCCAATTATCATAGGATGTTCTTTGTTTTCTTTTATTTGCATATTAATTAAAAAACATGTCTCCTTAGTCCAATTTTAATATTTATTCTGACAACTCTTTAAAAATTAATATGTAAATAAGAAAATTAGCTATAATAATATTATAATTATTTTTAAAAATTAATATTATTATTGTTAGTAGTGGTAATACTAATAATAATAAGTGTACATTTTACTTTGCTTACATCATTCATATAACAACAACAACTGCAACAACAACGATAATAATGTTGTTAAGTGTATGTTTTACTTTACTTACATCATTGATATCAATTTATGAAATTTCTTTTCCACATTCATATTTCTTTCTGTCTTTGAGATGAAGGGAGTCATTATTGAATAGCAAATTTAGTTGACAAAAGAGGAAACAATATTTATAGTTATTTATTTATTTATTTATTTATTTATTTTTAGTTAACCCATGTTAGATTCATTTTCTTTAAATGTTTGAATTAAAGTTTTATTTATAATAATGATGAAAACATCTTCAATTCTTGATTTCTCGCATCTCTAATTGTCTCTGTTTCAAAAAATAATTTCTATCTTTGAGATGAAGGGAGTCATTATTGAATAACAAATTTAGTTGACAAAAGAGGAAACAATATTTATAGTTATTTTTTTTTCTTAACCCATGTTAGATTCATTTTCTTTAAATGTTTGAATTAAAGTTTTATTTATAATAATGATGAAAACATCTTCAATTCTTGATTTTGAGCATCTCCAATAGTCTCTGTTTCAAGAAATAATATTCCATATTTTAAAGAGCATCTTTAAATTTAAAGAGTCAAAACTTTGACCTTGTCCAATGAGCGCTTTATTTGTGATTCTTTTTTCTACTTTTTGCAAGAAACATTTATTATATTTCATCAATTCAAATTAATATTTATATTTTTAAATGTTTATGGTCAATAAAATCAAATGTAGTTTTGTTAAAGCAAGATTCAAGCATTGGAATTTATTATCGTTAGATTATAGAGAATGGGTTTGGCTCTCTATATTTGGAGAACTCAACCCCACCCTCTATTTTCAAAAGTCAATTTAAAGAGTATCTTGGAACTTATTTTTTAAGCATTTACTATCTAAAGTGCATTGTGTTTGGAGAGCCTCTTGGAGATGCTCTCATAATCTAATCCATATTTAATATCAATGTTTGAATGTATAACATACAAACTATTAGCTACTGGAGGAAATTGATAATGTTCATATCTTCAATGAACATGTGATTTTCACTGAAGAAATATGCTTGTATGTATGTTAATAACCCCTCTCCTATCATCACTATATATAAAAAGGGGGATCAAGGGAAATCCTTTGATTCCCAAATATTCCCTCATTTTATTTTAAAACCTTATCTTCCCCTATTAATTATTTCTTAATCTTTACCATTAATTAACTCATTACTTTAAAATAAGGGCTAACTTTTAAAAGCTAATTATGAATGTATAATTTGCCATAGGCTGTAAATATTATGAGTAAAATTTTTAATTTATACTTTTTTATATCTTTCAACATAACTTAATCTCTCGACTCTCATACTTGATTCAATTGAGTCCATATTAAATTTTTAACTTTTCAATTTAGTTCATCACCGTTTATTATTCGAGTTCCTTCTTGTTGCAAGTCATTATGTGGTTAATCCTACATTTAGTAGCTTTTATTCCAGTACTCATATTTTATCTGTGAGATATACTACCATGATCTTCAAAAACTCTACTACAACCAAATATTCTAAACTGGAAGGGGATAGATTGTTTAAAGAAACTTTCATCCCTTTTCTTGCAGGAATCTGTAAAGGGGTTGCAGATTGTCAACCAATACAATGCAGACAAGATTGCAGGACTTAAACTGACTGAAATTAGTTATGGAAATGAAGTGCCAAAATCTTGTTGGAACATTCCTTCATTTGGTTGGTTTTTACATATGATATATACAAAAGAGATTCATTGAGTTGTAGCTTCTGATGTAGCTTCATTTTTAAAGTTATCTTTGTAGAAGGAAAGCATTCCACAGGATATCTATTGTTGTCATTGAGCAACAGCCCGCAGTATCATGGTTTGCAGGTTTGCTAAATTTATCACACTATCAAAACTCATTATAATCCCACATACCACTGATTTGACAACTACTCATTTATAATCATAAATTTCAAACTTCGATTAAATCTACACCACTCATTTCACCTTATTATAATTTCTCTTTTTAAGTCAATCAACATAATTAGAATCAAACAGCCACTTACTTCATTTTCTTTGAAGCATATGCTGATATAAAAAGAAATATCATGTGTTATTGACTGCATGAGAGGTAGAGGTGGGTTTAGTTTGCCTTCATTGACTGCATGGCCTGTCAGCCAAGAAATCCTTGGCCTCTCAAGCAATACACCGATAAACCATGCGCTGTATTTCGTTGCCCGGGGGGGGGGGAGGCTTGGTCTATATATCTCTATGATATTTTTCTTTTTGGTTGAGAGTAGCGGGGTGATGCTATGCAGTTTGAGTGCATGATGCCGAATGCGAGTTTGAAGCAAGATTCTGAACTGTTTGACCAACTCTCTTACTATAACGACTGTATTTGGGCCTTTACGAGAAACAAAGTAGTCCAGACTACCAATTTTGGTTTCACTTGGGATGGATAGCTTAAATTTCAAGGATTTTCTTTAGCTGCGAATACTTAAACTAAGTCAAGGCAGATTATCACTCAATTTATGGTTTAAGCTAAGTCAAGGCAGATTATCCCTCAATTTATAGTCAGAATCCTAAATCCTTGAGCTGGTTATTAGTCATGTCTGTGAAGAATAACCATGATTTTGCACATTTTCGTAACATCACTCAGATTCCAATTGCCGTGATGGTGGATAGGGATCTTCGAGCAACACTTGTTCTTCCTGATATTAAAGGACTCAAGATTGGGAATAAAAGGTAATTCGTTGCATGACTTAATCAGAATTGTTAACAAATATGTGATTTGTTTACAATTTTAATATTTGCATTATCGTTTTACATTTTTTTTTTTGGAGTTAATATTTGTCGTTAGCTAGTTGTCGGACATGTTGGTTTCTTTTCCCCAACAATATCATAGGTAGTCATGTCTCTTTCTTGTACTAGACCAGTACAATATCTAATTTTAATATTTGCATTATCGTTTTACATTTTTTCTTTTTGAGTTAATATTTATTGTTAGCTAATTCTCGGACATGTTGGTTTCTTTTCCCCAACAATATTATAGGGAGTCATGTCTTTTTCTTGTATCACTGTATACTAGACCCATACAAGATCTAATATCTGTTGTATCTTCTATACTTGAATTCCTGATGAGAAAACTACTACCCATAAGAGTAATTCTGCATAGACAAGATCTTGTCACATGAATAAGCAAAATGCTTTAGCCATCCTAGATTGGCTCTTTGTGGGCCTTAATCTGAACTAAAATCGGCCACTTGCAGAAAAACAACTTAGGATGGCCAATTGAACATGTCGCTTATTCATGTCAGCAAGCATCTGTGCAGAGTATTCTATCTCTCTATGATGATGTTTTTGCAGCTGAAACTCTGTGAGTTCAGAACCAACATGAAATGTGTTCTTTTCTTTATGAGTTAAGGTAGCAAATTCCTGAGGCAAACTTGCTTTAATAGGCTCTCTAAACTAACATGTTTATCTGGAGAGTGAGTAGGAGAGCCAAACTCACTCTGTGTAGTTAAGTGCATTTAGAAAATTTCAAACTCCAGTACTTCATATGAGGCCAAGTGGTTGATTATTTAATATTTATAAGAAACAATGGAAAATAATAAGTAATTGATAGAAAAGTATGAAGGTAAGAAAAATAGAAAAGTAATAGATATTTCTTGAAAGAAGTAAAACAAAGTGCTTAAAATAAAAAAGGCTGTCGGGGTATTCAAAAAAATAAAAAATAAAAAAATTTTCTTTCTAAATTTATCGATGCTCTATAAAATTCTAAAGGCTCTTTAAATACTAAAATACTAACTCTGAGGATGTAGCCAGATAACTAGTAATGACATGCGTCATAATATCTGCTGTGATTTATCTGGGCAGACTTACAGGCTATTATTTGTCCCAGTAGGAGTGTATATGGGCTCAGTTGTGTTATTTAGACAAATGGTTCAGTTTGCCTTTCATGTTTGGTCAAAAACTGACGTGACTTAGCCTAATCCATGACTAGGGCTAGTAAAACCATTTTCTAGATGCCAAAATGCATAAGCATTTTATTTAAAAACTATTTCAACAATTTAAAGGGGGAAAAAAATCAATTAAAGGCTAAATAGTAAATAGCTAAAGATTTTAGGGCTTGACTTGCGACTATTTTATTGTGTAACTATGATAAAAGTTATTATTTTAAGTTTGGGTCAGTTTGTATCATTGTCCAAAAAACACTTGAAGAAGGGGAAGCTGAGAGAGAATAAGAAAAAGAACGAAGGAAAGTGAAGAAGAAGGAAGAGAAGGCAGGGTTGTTGTTTGGTAGGAAAGAGATAAATATACACTAAATTAAGCTGGGAAGCTTTAATTTCTGCTTGCATGAAGAAAATGAGATTGAATCAGAATCCAATATGGTTGGAGAATATTTAGACGTTTTCCGAAGCCAATGCTTATATGTATCTCATTGTAGGGGAATTGAATACCAAGTGATTGTGGTATACATAATTATAAGAATTACCCTTCTTTGGAATTTAAAGAATATATCTGAAGTTCAGGATTATAAATTATTTTTTTTATTTATTATTCTAGAATATTTAAATGGTACAATGATAGAAATGGTGAAAAGTATGTATTTACAAAATGTCAACAAAGCTTTAAAAGGTAGATAAATTTCAAGATACTATAGTGGAATAGACTTTTTGATCCTTGACATTTCAAGAGTTTGAAAATTACAATCAAGGCCCTCAATTCATTAAATTTTCAATGTCAGGTCCCCAATTCATCAAATTTTCAAATCCCTACCCAACCACCGACTCCAACGGAAACCACTACCTCTAATCATCTCTACCATCCACCCCACCGGACCTCTTTGGATCGACCTTGCTAGAAGCCTACAACAATGGAGAATTTCACCCCATTTCCTCTTCTTAAAAGAACCCATCCCCATTACCATTGCCACATCTTCAGTGTTTGGCTAACATCTAGATTATTTTTCTAGATTATAATCTGCCACACGGTATCATTTCATTGGTTTCACTTTTTTCAAAAAGTTAAAAAGTAAAAGTTAATCCGCAATTTTTTACTTTTTACACAAAGCAACCAATAAAATGATGCCACGTAGTAGATTATAATCCAACAAATAATCCAACTCCTTACCAAACATCAAACACACTCTAAGTTCATATTAAACCATAAACCATCTTAAAAATTTCAATATAAAACATATTTAAAAATATAAAAGTATAACTAGAAGAAATATAATATATATCTGAAAAAAAATAAATACTAAGATCTCAAATTATTAATCTCTCATGGAGGGAGGGAAGGGGGGGAGAGAGGGAGGGGGCTTTTATATCTTCACTATTCATGATAGAATTTTTAAGGGAATTATTAAACAGTGCGTTCCTGGTCCTCTATGCTTTTTCTAGTTCATATTCATCATTCTCCAACTAGCATTTTTTACTCAACTTCTCATGCCCCTTTATGTAAAGGCAGAGAACAGAAAATGAAGAAAACTGTAAAAGAATCTAGATCTTGAGTAAATAGC
>CAVNYN010280477.1:0-39871 GCA_963692815.1 Nyctanthes arbor-tristis | reverse complement strand
ACATGGCATGCCACATGACATGCCATGTAGGAGGGGGTAATTTTTTTCTACCCTCATAGGTAGGTGAAAATAACTATATATATATGTGTGTGTAAATTGATGTTTAACCTCATGACAGCTTCTTCTCAGTGCATTCGGTCATGCAAACTGAACTCCATTCAGTTTCAAGAATCTTAGCCACTTGAGATCGGCACTGCCGTTGAAATGTAAAAATACCAACCTAACCATTTATAGAAGGATATCAGACATTTCAACATTTCCTTTATTATTATCCATGAAAAGAAATACCAGTTCCTTGAGGCTCTCCATTGACACAATGTACGTTGGATTGCCATGTTAAGTTTGTTTCATAGACTCTGAATTAGTCTAAGTTTGCCAACTCAAAGATCCTTGTTTTGGAGGCGGCTGAGCTTAAATGACTGAAGAACATGATTATCGGAAAAAAGTATGTATATATATATATATAATTCTATTCTGAAACAGAAAGAGATTGCTAAGAGGGGCTATATCTCTCCGAAAAATGCATCTAAATTTATTGATATATGAGTTTCTAAATTAATTTTAAATTTATAAGGTGTGTGTTCATGTGTTGTTATCTAAAATTTGATCATATTTGAGCCTTATCTCAGCATCGTATATATATCTCTTACTTCAATCTCCATGTTTGGAAGAACTGCAACTATCACAAAGAAAACAAGCGGAAGGCAATGTTTGCAAGCCAAAGCTGATTAATATTCTACAACCTTTTCTGTTCTTTGCAAGATATATCTTTTCAAATCATCCCACCTCGCATTTATATGTCATATGTCATCGATGAGAATATTGTTGTTAAGAATGGAGTATAACAAAATTTTATTCATCAATAAGAAGTTGGAAGAACCTGTTACCAAATTTCACACGATACAAACAGTACAAAACAAGTGACTCAATGAATACGGAGAAACATCACGACATTTTGTTAATTAGCAAATCTGAATGCTGACGAGAAATTTATTCAAACTCAAATATTCGTTGATAAAAGCACAACCACTAACCATTAGCGCACAGTGTTAGTGAAAATGACTTGAAGCTCGTCGTTTCCATATTCCTCTTGCTGTTTCTTGAGAATTCTGAGAGCAGACGCTTCAACCTTTTCTCCACTCGATTTCACCTCTATCTTCACTAGAGTTGGAATGTCCCCTGTACTCGAAGGGATGTCATCATAAAAACTTGACAGAACTAATTGTTCAAGTTTGGGGAAATGATCACTTGAAGTTTTCCATTCAGGAATATACGGACCCTGTAATTTTAAGTACCTAAGCTTTTGGAATTCACCTTCACTTGTACTCCAGACATCATTCACAAATTTACATTTTTTTAACTTGAGAATTTCAAGATTCGGTAGTTCCCCTATAATTTTCATCTCCTCTCCCTTTAATCTAAAACCCAAAAGAGTAAGCTTTTTGAGACTCGAGGGTAAAATGATTAAGTTTTGATAAATCGAATGATAAGCAAGGACTAAACTGAGGGATTCAAGTTGAATAAGGCTGCTTAAGATAGGATAGTAATAGCGATATGGGTTGTTTGGACGATAGTCACCCGACATCAATATACACTTGAGTTTGCGGAGAAAGGGTAAATTTCTCGAGATTTTCTCATCACGTTCATCTTTAATGATATAAGTGGTAAGTGCTTCTAAGTTATATCTTTTGGAATCTCTCTCATCCAAAGTTCTGAATTCTGTACGCCAAAAGTAAGTATTTTTGGAACTTACATACCTCAACTCCCCAAACTGAAGATCTATTAGCAAATCATATGGAATGGAATAATCCAAGATATAATACTCAAGGTTGTTGCAGATCCCCCTTGATTCCCTCGTTATAGCACTCGAAAATCTTAAGAGATCCAACTTTGAAATCATTTCTGGTTCAAGCTGTTTTTCCATTTTCGAATCCAGTACCTTAACAAGTGTCATGTTGGAAAAGATAACCCTGGAAGGCTCAAGGCTTGAATGGCCTAATAAAGAGCGAACGTGTAGGCCGAAAGTTCTTACGAAATATGGAACTGAGTGAGAAAGAATGCTTATGCGGTGGTGCCGCACATATGTTGGCAATTGACTGAAGGATTCATCATCCACAACATCAGCAACATTGACATGTTCACAGATCGGAAGAGCACTGTCATTAAAAAGTTAAAATGGAGAGTAACAAAGAAAAATAGAAAGAAAGGCTACAAGATTAATTACCCGTGGATCACCTTCATAAAGTTACTCTTCTCGGCTATTGTCAAGCACATCTCACGCAATAGATCATGCACATAACATGTTTTGACTCCACCGTCGGATCTTCTTTGACCAACTTGTACGAGGCCCCTACTGACTAGATCTCCTAGATATCCATATGACAAATCATCTGAGCTCCTTCGCTTTTCCTTTTGTACAAATCCCTCTGCAACCCATAGTGAAATTAGCTTTCTTACTGGGATTTCTTTGTCTTCCTCGAATGCTCCAAAGTATAGAAAACACGGTTTCAAATACATCAGTAAATCATTGTAACTAAGTTCAAGTATCTCCATGCATTTGTTGTTGCCTCTAGATACATGTGAAATCAAACTTTCAGCAATTTCTTCCCATTTTGTTTTATCCTGCTCTGTTTGCGCAAGAACAGCAGCTATGACAACAACTGCAAGTGGCAATCCATCACAGTTTCTTGCAATTTTTTTTCTGGTTTCTACCAATTCTTTTCAAAAAGGCACATCCTTGAACGCCTTTTTTTGTAACAGATTCCAACATTCATCAGAACTTAAGAAGCGAAGGTTGTGAAGGAAGCTATTAGAGGAAGCTTTTTCACCAATATCCCGGAATCGAGTGGGGAATAATATTCTGCTTCCACTTTTGTCATCCTGCAAAGATCTACACAAATTAGGCAACACACCTTCTTCCCATATATCATCCAGGATAATAAGGTATCTATTCCCCTTCAAACACTTATGTATGTGTGAAGCCAAATCACCCACGTCCTGGTTGGAGAATTCATCTCTTCGACAGTCAGTCAATGACATCAAAATGCCAATCAGTGCATTTTTCTTGTCATAAGTCTAAGAGATGACACAAAATGCGCGTTTGTCGAAATGTTTAACAACTCTGCCATCATCGTATATTTTCTTGGCTAAAGTAGTCTTGCCAAGTCCAAGCATCCCCCAAATGGAAATAATTTGTTGAGCTGCTTGATTTCCACACAGTATGCCTATAATTGCATTTGCCTCATCATCCAAGCCAACGGGAATATCTTCATCAATGAAAGCTATTTGAGCTTCCAAAGATACTCTTTGACGATTTGGATTAATGCCCACCACATTATCTTCTACAGGAAGATTTGAATTCTTCAAAAGCTTTATCTTGTCCATTGCCTGAGGAAGCCTGATGTTAAGATACCAGACTGGAGCAGATGAGGCTAAAATGAACAGAACTTCATCTGCTATGTCACTGGTTTGTATCAGTAATCCTTCGAACTCTGCATGCTTCATCTTCTTTAGATCCTCAAGGAAAGATCGCAACTCTTCATGGATTGTTGAAATTTGATCCTTCACGTCAAAAATCTCTCCGTACCTTTGAGTCAATAGGATATTTATATCCTCCAAGAGAGAATCGAAGAGGAAAAGTGAAACCACCATATTTTTTGTATTTGAAGTACCTTGCATATTCAAGTAGCCTAAAATGATGTACTCTTTGATCACTCCCTTAACTTGTTCAACCTTTGCCAAGATGTCACAAACAGCAAAATCCATTCGGCCTTCCCTATCCAGATCATCCACCTCGTCAATGAAATGGGAATACAAGAAACTTCCTAAATCATTGGCCAGAGCTTCAATGTTTGTCAACACATTTTTATTCTCATCAAGTCTGATCTGGGATGCTGGTTTATCCCCAAGAAAGGTGATGAAAAGTTTCAGCTCTATCTGAAGAGACTCAAAGAAATTCTGGTGATGTTTTGATATTTGCCCCAAATGCCAGTGTAGAATGCAATCAAACATTTCCATTAGCTGGTCGATGAAGACAGCAAGGAGTTCAGTTGGAGTTAGATCAATAGGATTCAGAGTAATCTTTGAGCTTGGGACTTGGAAGAATACTTTAAGCTCTGCTAAAAGAGATTGAAACAAGGTACGGATAGTTTCTTTATCTTTGGAGCTTTTGTTTTTCAGCAAGTCGCTAAGTTGGTGGAACAAATGAATTACTTTGTCATTTGGAGAGCACAACTTTAAGATGTAGCAAAGGACGATTAGAATGATATCTCCATAACCATGAGAAGATCCGAGTTCCAGCTCCCGTCTAAGATGGACTATATCAGTAGTTGATGAGACATTTTTTCTTCTTCTTCCTTCTTTTGGTTTGACAATAATAATTTTAATTATCATTCAAAAAACTATCATAAACATATATGGATCAACAAAATTAGAGAAAATAGATAATCGGAAATACCTTTCAAAGATCCAGATATTTTGAAATGCTTCAACAATGATGTCTTGATCAACGAGAAGCACTGCGACATTTTTTTTTTTCTGAGAGAGAGAGAGAGAGAGAGAAACGTACAGTCATGCTGCAAATTTCCGCATTTTTTCATAGAACAAAATTACCACATGATAATAATTTAGTTATTAAATTATTATTATCTGATTTTTCATATCTTCGAGATTTTCAGCCAATGTTTGCGGCATTCTACTAGCTGAGAGAAATCATTTTTTATTAGTATTCAAAGTCAAACCCGACAACTGGTCCCTATTCATGATCTATAACACAACTAATTACTCCGCAATTAGGGGGAAAGGGATAGAACTAAGAAAGATATTTAAAAAGAGAACCCAAAGAAAAAAAAAAAAAAAAACTCACATGTTGCCGATTTAGTCTGATAATAATTAAATCCTAATTTTGTTATTTATTACTCCAAAGTTAAAAATAAAGAATAAAAACATATTCAATTACACTTTTTTCTTTTTTTCCAAAATTATTATTCTTGAAGAAATCTGTGCACGCATAAAAATATTCACCTTCTGAATCTTCTGTAATTGCAAAAATAGTGTTTTATATAACAAAACAGATTATGTATAAAAATATGTTAATATCTAAAATATGTTGATTATTAAAAGATTAATTATAAAAATGCCATTAAAAAATTGCAGATAAAATCATAGCAGCAAGTTACTTTCTTGAATTTGATCTATCTCCTGACATTTTGTCTTTTGTGTATTTTGTCAGCTTTTTCGAAAAACTCTAGTAAGATGATAAAGTACACCAATAACAAATAAAAGTTAATCAAAACTAGTTAGATCCTAAATCAAAACTAGTCACAAATCAAGTTTTTCCCCCTTTGAGGGGGTCACAAATCAAAATTTAATCCTAATATTTTATTTGGGAGCAGGGACGAAGCCAGAAATTTAAGTAAGTGCAGTCCAAAATTTTCGAAGTGAAAAATGTAGAATAATTCATTAATAAATATAAATTCACACTCGGTACCTTATAATTGTTCTTTACGGGGTTTTCATACCTTGAAGCCGCTTTATAATGAGTACATTATCAATCTTAAAAAATATATATATCTTTCTCCCTAAGTTGCTAAGTTTAGAGCAATTACATATACATTATGACATTATTCACAATATAATCTAGACTTCTAGGAGCAATAAGAAAAATAATCGTGTAAACATGGACAGGGACGTGCAAAGGGAAAAAATAGGGGAAAAATGAAATAGTGTAATTTGCTTTGCTTTCATTTCCCCTAACAATTTCAGTTAGTATTTGAAATAATGGTTCTCAACTTTAATTATCATTCAAAAAACTATCACAGACACAAATCGACAAAATTACACTATATAGAGATCTAAAACAGAAATACATTTCACCAAATAGTTTGAGGTACTTCAACAATGATGTCAGTCTTGGTAAAACCAAACGATACAACCTTAGGAGAAAATAGAGACAACATTGAATAATTAAATCCTAATTTGGTTGATTATTACACCAAAATATAAAAAAAAAAATTCTAAAAATATATTCATTTACATTTTTTTTTTTTAAGTGTTAGGAGAAATAGAAACAACATTGAAAGCAAAACACGAGCTTGACATTAATATTGCTTCGCATCGCTCGAATATTAGGTAAATTTTTCTTACTTTATCTTCTAAATTTTAATTCCAAGAATTTACATGATCTTCATTTTTTTTCCCAAGAATGATTGTTATTTGAGAATCGGTGTACACAACAATATTTCACAATCTATAACAAAAAAATTGTACATACATGTGGTTTGAACAAATATTATAGTGGTTAGGTATTCATGGTCTATGAAGAATATCTGGGGTTCAAATCACACCTATGTCTCCCTTATTTTCTCTCTCCTCCCCGATCTCCTTGTAGGAAAAAAATTTGTATATATATATAAAATAATAATAAAAATAAAATAAATAAATAGTTATGCAGACATAATCAGACGACGGTATTCTCATATGTTGGTGTCTCTAGAACTGTATCTAATATGTCTTGTAATTTTGGGAAGGGTTTTTTACCCCTAACGTCCCTAACTTTTCACTTTTTTAGATATTACGTCCCTAACCTTTGTTTTTCCTTTAGCCCGCCCCTAACCTTTAAAAAAATCCCCTATTTCGTCTATAGTGATGGAAACCGTCAAAATCCACCCTTAAGGTCAAGGGCGATTTTGGTAATATATAAAAAATTATTATTTTAATGTAAAAAATAAAATAAATAAAAAAAAGCAAAAAAAAAAAAAGGTGGGGAGGGGGGGCTCCCCCCTTCTGCCATTTCCGGCAGCCTTGGCTGCCTGAAATGGTAACTGTGCTTGCGGCCATTGCTTGCAGCAAAGGGAGGGAGTCCCCCCCGCTATGGAAAATGCAGCTGGGGGGAGACTCCTCTCTTTTTGCTGTCGTTGTCGCTGTCGGATAAGGCAGCAAAGGGGAGGAGTGCTTGCTGTCGGAATGGCAGCAAGCACAGCTGCCATTTGGTTGCCGGAAATGGCAGAAGGGGGGAGCCCCCAACTTTTTTTTTTTTTTGCTTTTTTTTATTTATTTTATTTTTTACATTAAAATATTAATTTTTTATAAATTACCGAAATTGCCCTTGACCTTAGCGGTGGATTTTGGAGGTTTCCGTCACCAGGGACGAAATAGGGGATTTTTTTAAAGGTTAGGAACCGGCTAAAGGAAAAACAAAGGTTAGGGACGTAATCTCTAAAAAGGTGAAAGGTTGGGGACGTTAGGTGTAAAAAAAAAAACCCTTTTTGGGAATCAAATATGTTAACTATTAAGATTAATTAAAAATTCTATTTGATGAATTAGTCATTAATCCTTTTTGACCTCTCTTCTAAATGAAGAGTATGGTTATCCTTCTGCCATAGAAGGCTCGTCTTTATTTTGTTTTCATTATTGGTTTTCATATTAGTTTTGGTATTCTATGCAAAATGAAGAATCAGTTCTCCAAAATGTCTATCACTGCGGAGGAGGAGGAAGAGATGGTGATTGAAGGTGAAAGAAATATCATAGGAGATGAAACTTCGAACTTAGGCTTACTGGGACGCTTTCTCACGGCTAGATCAATTAATTTCAATGCCATGAGGAATCGGCTAGCCAGTATATGGAGACCAGGGAAAGGGGTGAATATCAAGAGTATTAACCCTCATTTGTTTTTATTCCAATTTTTCCATAAAGTGGATGTGAAGAGGGTGACGAATGGAGGGCCATGGTCGTTTGACTCTCATCTGTTGATCTTGCGTCCATTAAGGGCTGGCGATGTGCCATCACAAGTACAACTTAATGAAGTTGAGTTTTGGGTCCAAATACAAGAGCTCCCAATTGGGTTCATGTCTGAAGGAGTTGGAAAGCAACTGGGAAATTTTGTTGGAACTTTTCTTGAATATGATCTCAACAATAATTCTGGAGGGCGGCATAACTATATGAGAATTAAAGTTAAAGTGGATGTACAAAAACTTTTGAAGCGTTGGTAGAAGATATGTAAGCCACAAGGTGACTGGTCATTGGTCAAGTTTAAGTACGAAAGGTTGGGAACGATCTGCTTTATCTGTGGAAATCTTGACCACTCGGATAAATTTTGTGATACCCTATTTAATATGACGAGACAGAGGTTGTGAAAGGATGGTGATCATGGCTGCGTTCTGCGACAAGGAGTAATTCCGACCATAGTAGCAAACGGTGGCTCAGGGACAATGGAGGGAAGGCTAATTTTGGCAAGGCTAAAGATGGGGCAGGAATGGAGCAACCTTCCTTTAGCAAGGAGGGAGGAAATCAGGAATTGATTGCAGCTGGTAAAAAGCCTATCAACGCTGGTTTGACAGAACAATATTTCTATGGAATTGAGCTCGATAATAAGGAAACTACATATAATAAGAATCATGGGAAGGATATGTTGGATATTGATATTAATTCTAAAGTGGGATCAGAGGATATTGGGCTGGAGATGAATGAGGAAAGGAAAAGAAAAAGGAGTCGTGACACGTCTAAGGCCCAAAAGGAAAAAATGTTGGTGGACGGCCCGAACAATTGTTGTCTAACAAATCCAAAAAACGTCTTAACCGCAAGACCTGAGACTCAAGCCTACTGGGAATTATGATTTGCTTAAGTTGGAACTGCCGAGGCCTTGGTAATCCCCGTGTAGTTCCAGTTCTCCACGAGATTGTTAAGTCTCGTAGACCGAGGATTATTTTCTCTCTGAAACTATTTCCACTTAGAGTTCAATTGGGCTTTGAATCGGCTTTTGCAGTTAGTAGGGAAGGCAAAAGTGGGGGCCTGACTGTTTTTTGGAAGAATGCATCTGAGTGCTCAATTATGAGTTTTTCCCAGAATCATATTGACATGAGGATTCACGTGGATGGTAGGGACATATAGAGAATCACTGGATTTTATGGCTATCCAGAGAGAAGTAGGGGACAACAATCTTGGAATCTAATTAGAAATCTTTGCTTAGCTTCCAATCTCCCATGGTGTATCATTGGAGACTTTAATGATATGCTGCACGAAAAAGACAAGAAGGGCCGAGTTCCTCATCCTCAACATCTATTGTGCGGGTTCAGGCGAACAGTTTCTGATTGCGGGCTGGTCGATCAACCGTTAATAGGACACCGATTCACTTGGGAACGAAGTAGGAGACTGAAAACTGGGTGGGAGAACAAATAGACAGAGCTTTGGCATTGAATTCATGATTAAACATGTTTCCCATAGCAAGATTGGTTAATTTGGTTGCCCCTATCTCTAACCATTCACCAATTTTGCTTGACCTGAAGTGAAGGATTGGGAACCGGAGGAGGTGGGGCAACAGATATCTCTAGCATCTAAGAGCATCTTCAATGCATATGGTAGATTGCAGGTGATGCGGCAAGGGAATAGAAAGAGGTCTTGTTTGATGTGGCCAAAATACTCAAGGAATAGACTGAGATAATCCAAATACTACTCCAATGCACTATATATCCAACCCACCTACTTGTCAGGGAAAAAGAAATAAAAAACTACAAGAAAGGGAGAGAAAAAGGGACAGGGAAAGCTGGAGACACATTTTTTTATGTGTCAGGGGGTCTCACCGGGAGACGTGTGCTCTTCCGATCTGTCTCCTTTGAGACCCTCTATTTGACCCTGTCCACTTTTTCAAAAAGCCAACTCATATGCACCTTGTCCATGTCATTGTGCACTGGGGAGGGGATTTGTTGTCAAAAAGTGCATTTTGCTTACTTGGATGGCATTTTTCCCCCAATCCACCCAACCCAAGCATTGAAGATGCTCTAATGAAGGTTTACTTTGCTTTTGGATTGTGGGTATTTTTGGTTTGTATTTTTGCTGAGTATTTATGTGACAAATGATATTTGCAAGTTTTCAAATATCAATTTTCAAACTATGGTCACGAGTGGTATTTTCATAAAGAATCTCAATTTTCAAATCATTAACTGATTAACATAACTACAATACGAAATTAATGATAAGTGCAATGACACAACCCGCCCCAAATCATCTTAATATACCCAAAATGTGATGTGCGCCAATGACCAAAATCCACTAGACATCAGACTCACCACCAAGGCATCTTGACTTTTCTCGCCTTCAGAATTGCTTTTTCATTTATCATTAAAATGCAAAAGAGTTTACAAAAATTTTGACCAATATGTAATTCATATGTAATCCTTACACGACCACATCAAAATACTTTAAATATTTCCATCCTTTCCATCGTGCTAAATAAGATAACCATAATAAAACTAACACACATCCAACTTGACCCACTTTAAATACATACATCCCAAACACATAATTCACCACCAAGAGCCTTCTATAAAATAAACATACAATTCACATGCATACAAAGGAAGATTTCACCAACATGGTTAGATAACTATCCTGATGTGGCCTTGCACATGCTCCACGAACTTCAAATCAGAATGCAATCAAGCATTTCGAGGAGATGATCGATGAAAATCCAGCGATGAGCTTAATTTGAGTTAGATCAATAGGATTCAGAGTAAACTTTGAGCTTGGGACTTGGAAGAATACTTTAAGCTCTGCTGCAGGAATCCGACACTCATTACTCTAAAGAATGAAAGAAAGAATACACAATGAAATTTAGAGCTGAAGAAAAGCAATCTCAAGTAGGCAACTCTTAAAACATTGGAGAAATGGGTAGTCATTAATTAGTTAATATTCTTGAATTCTATAAGAAAATGGTAAGAGGACTTTGTAAATGGATCCATCATCATTAAGTAAATTAAATAAAGAGAACTTTGTAACAGCAAAGTTAAAAAAAAAAAATTATATAAAAAAAGTAGCAATGATTCCAGTATCTTTTTCAAGCGTAAAATGATACTCGAATCTAATTTTTTTTGTTTTTATGCTGGTTTTTTCCCCTTTTCTATAGAGGTAGTTATGGTTGTAATGATGTAATCACCCACTACTAGCACACACGTTCCATAATCTGATAATTATAGTTTTTTGTCTTTTTCTTTAGTTTTTTAATCTCTCCTTTCACATTAACCCAATTTGTTTTAAAAAAAAATCCAGTTTGTGGTGTTGTGCTGATTGATAACTACCCATGCTCCCAATTTTTATCAGTCTGATAGGTGCTGATCCAATTAAATTGATTTTCACAATTAAATTTATCAAATCACAATACTCTTTCAAATACTGCCCATTAATTAAAAGCTGTTACATTTTAGCATAATCGCTTTTTAAGTATAAATACTTATTTATGCATATTTAGCACCATTTTATTGAATGTATTTTATGGTGTGGGTTTTCACAGATTTCATAATTTTAGCAACAAAAATGTCTCTTTTAAAACACTTGAGTCGATATTTTTTAGAGATCACAACCATACAAGATCAAATTGGATTCTTAAGGTGCGAGTATGTTGCAAATTGGATGCTCATATTGTATTTTTCCTATTTTTTGGAATTAAATGATTCTAAAAGTGAAAATGAAGAATTGATTAACAAAAGACTCCCAAGAAGAGAGCATATCTTGAGCAAGAACATGATACAACTAATATTAGCTACGTTTCCAATGAAAGATGAACTATAAAGTCCTCTCCTATTGTTCTTGGGAAGAAAATTAAAATCAGAAAAGATTACACCTACTAATTATCATCTACTTTCAATTTAGACTAAGATTTATTTTATATTTGCTTAGGGATTTTAATCATTCATGAATACTAAGTACGTTTTTCTTTTTTAATTTCATGTATTGTTATGCAATGATTTTACTATTTAATATTTGTTTGGCGGTTTCATGACATTTCCATTTATTATATTGTCTCCTATAATATATATGAATTTTATTCAATGTTTATTTGGCTTTCTAATTATATTTCTTTTTAATAGATTTCTTCCTATAATGTCAATGGGTATCAACTTCCTTATTTACCATTAGAGAATTTCTTTTTAATCTTGCATAGACTCATTAGATATATATATATATATATATATTGGCAAACTCATCAGATATATTTCAATTTACTTGTTTTTTGAGTTATTAAAAAAATTCATTTGTTAATTAATACGTATCTATTAACTAATTGGGTTAATTACATCTAACGTCTCCAACCTTTCACTTAATTATTGATTATGTCCCTAAGTTTCAATTTTCCGTTTGTACGTCTCCAACCTTTAGTAAAATCCCATTTTTAGTCTCTGAAGACGGAAAACGTCTATTTCGACCGTTAATAGTAGGGGCATTTTTTGTAAAACGTAAAAAATAAATATTTTATTATTTTAAAGAGGGTCGCCAACTTTAAGAATTAGAGCCTCTTTAGGAGGTTAATTAGTAAAGTAGCATAAGTGTATAACCTCCGTCCAGATCCACAAATACTTAGATTTTGAAATCCCGCCATCTTTAGGATGATCAAAAATTTCAAAAAATCTTATTTGTGCAAATTCCCACTAAGTAATCTGATACCGAGATCAAAATTATCAAGTTTTCTTTTAGGGAGTCTGTCAACGGGGCCGACACGAGACTTGACTCTAAAACAGATTGACAGGAGAAGACTGTGGGTTCAAAACCCTCTCCCACTTAATATTTTACAATAATGGTTCATAACTTTTTAAATAATTATCAACCATTTTCTTAATCAAATTAATCAAATAGTCTAATTATTTATGGCTTCCTTATCTGATCATATCAAATTTGATAAAGGCATACCAATAAATGCATGAACATATAGAATCCCTAGAGCAGCGCTAATAATTCTACATGAATAATGTATGATAATTATTCAATTAAGACATTCATTAAGCAATAAACAAATCAAAGCTATAAAACAATTATTTGTGGCCAGACTCTGAAGATAAAATAAATTACAACATTGGGTTCAAGTCCAAATAATTTAATCCCCATTATCTTCAGTCTTGTTCTTGGTCTTGTTGAGCTTCAACTGCACCTGATCAATGATATGTAATTTTACCTTGAATGTAATTCGGAAACCCATTTCACGGTCTAGAGTTCAAAACTCACGTGAAGAAATATGATGTATTGGACTGAGTCCAAACAAATAATTAAATTGAGCGCAAATAATTAATTATGGGCAAAATTAGAATTTTAAACTTTTAGACAAGATCTAAATAAAATTCCATTTTTAGGCCCATTAATTTATTGCTCAACTTTAAATTAGAAATATCATTCAATCTAATTAGAATCCAATTCAAAACTTAATACTAAAAGCCCACAAAAATTGATCCTATTAAATTAATTTGTTGGATTCTAATTCAAGACTCAATGTAAACCCCACAAGAATTATCTAACAATTAAGGCCGAAATCAAGGCCAAAAGCCCAAGACTTTACAAGAAAAGGCCGAAAGTGAATTAGGGTCCAAATTAAACCCTAATTCAGAATTGACAGAAATAGCATCAAATTAACTGAACGTCAGAACCTAGCACCATCTTCCAGCCGCCGCCGCTGCCGGAAACTGGCAACGATGGAGCAACCGGCCGTACTGGTAAGCCACAGTCGCTGCTACAAGAATCAACAGCGCCCGAAAGAGCTGCCTAGTCGCTGCTGCGCGAACTGCAGCTGCCTTTCTTCTCGCAACAATGGCCGCTGCTGCGCGAACTGCAGCTGCCTTTGGGCTGCTACTTCGAGAGGCAGCAGTGGCTCGTGCCACAGCGGCACTGCTACTTCGCCCGGCCAGTGGCTTGGCTGCCCGATCTGCAGCACCTTGAGTTGCTACTCGCGCGGCCACTTGCAACAGTCGTGGCTGCTTCTACACGCGGCCAGTGCAGATAGAAGCCCTGGGCTGCCGGTGGACGCCTTCTCTGGTGCTTAGGGATTTCTCCAGTTTCCGATCATCTTCTTCGTCCATCATCTAATTTATATTCTTGTTCCAATATACAATATACCCAAAATTCATACAAGAAATACTTTGTAAATTCTATACCCAATTTTCAAGGTGTACAATTTATCTAATTGAAACAAAACCAAATATAAATACAGACTCAATGTAGAAGAAAAATAATTACATTCTTTATAAAACCAAAATGCCACAAATAATTGGAGAAATCATTCAGACGAATAAATCCAATCATATATAAAACCATTCATATGAATATCTATGAATACCTAAACATCGTTCAAATCTATAATCATGCAATCCGATGATCGTGTTAAATCTAATATCAAACTAGAGATCCAGACACGTTTTAATACCAATTATTGGAAACAAGAAGAAGAATAACAATGAGAACGATTAATTGATTAAAGAGAGTGCAGCGGAATATACCTTTGACAAGTAATTAATCTCACGAATAATCTGGTAAGAACTGCTAGCTCTCAATCGTTGGATCTTCTCCGGAAGGCTTCCAAGTCTTAGATTGCACCAGAGAGTGGTTGCCTTTAGGAATTCTCTCAAAACCCGACACAAGAGCCGAATTGTAAAGAATTAATTCTCTACAATAATATTGTAGGGGCGAGGCTCTTCCCGGGATTGAAAAATAAGACCGCCCATTTCCCCTATTTATAGGGGGTAACATCCTAGGCTTTTTCGTGTCTTGCAAGATGGGAAAGTTCTACTCCTAGTAGGTTTGTGTAGACCCTAGAATTTCTTTCCAAGCAACTCTTTGACTTTCTAGAAACTTTCAGAGGGACCCAATCGGATTTATATAATTAGGCTCCAGATAATTAAATCTAGTCAAACAGATCCAAACTGTCTGATTAATTATCAATAATTCATACACTCCATCAAAGACGAATTATTACAACTCCTAATTATATAAATAATCACAGGAACTAAAATAATTAATTCCGCAACTAATTATCCCTTTGACTTATCAATTTAACCGTTAGTATTATGATCCAATAATTAATTAGGCATGCATCTGACCGTGTCACCTAATTAATTATTCGCTTTGCTTAACTCTCAATCATCACTGCTATGATTTCTATTTAGTATGGTCCACTAAATACTAACATTACATTCCTGAAATCATACTTGCAAATGATTAATTTAAGTAGATCATTTAACTATTTATTCAAGAACAACGGATTCCTCTCACAGTGCGCATCCCATTATTTCACTCTCCTCTAGTTCCCAACATGCAGAGTATATTGATCAAATATTTATTCAGTCTCACCCCCATAGCATATCTAAGTTCCTTAAGATTGCTCTATATATAACAGAACTTACCCGAGATAGATTCGGACTAACCGTATGACAGTCATGTGTAACTTTAATTCACGCACAGGGTCATGCTTTGGAGTTAAATTCACACAGTGGATCAGTCCAATATACTTATCATGAAGTATATCAATGTTATTACTTACGACATGTTCCAGTCGCAATGATCAAGATAAATTGCCTACTCAATGGAGTTAGAGTAACATCAAATAAGCCTCGATAGAATAAAGTGCCAACCTTTATTCTCAGCTCAAGACTAACATTTTTCTAGTTGAAATATAAGATGTATCTTCTGTACTTATCTAGAAGTACTCATCTCCATATTATCGCAAAGCAACCGATGACCCTTTATCACCGCTAAAATATCGTAAATCTGCTTATGGAAAGTAAACATCATATTTATTCAATAAACAAAGAATTACTTATTCATACATTGGTCACTGTCCTAACACTTTATTGGGTACATATCCCTGCGTTACTGATTATGGGGGTCCATTTCTTAGAGCTCGTCTAAGGCCGCAGCAGTGACGACAAGACCCGCACTAGGTTAGAAACATGATGATTTTGGTTAGTATAAATAAAAACACTGATATCGTTAATGACACCATAACCAAAATTATCACTAGAATTCATGGTTGGCAGTTCGCAACTTTAATTGCTATCATTAATTAATCCAAAAACTATCATAAACACAAATCAACGAATTTATAATATACAGAGATAACTGGAAAATACCTTTCAGAAATCCAGTGAGTTTGAAATGCTTCAACCGAGAGAACAGATGCAACTTTCTTCTTTTTTTCCAGAGAGAGAAATGTATAGTCAACACGTTTTCCTACCGTGTTCACTTCACGTCTATAATATTAATGTAGTTATTATATTTTATGATTCCATTTTTTCAGCCAATGTTTGTGGCACTATATAATAATTTGTGATTTTTTAATATTCTAAGTCCAACCCAACAATGGTTCCTAAGTCGAAGTCGAAGTTACAATTATGAACTTCGCCCATTCTAACGAGCAAAAAAAAAAAAGGGCAAAAAGGCGTAATACTCTATAACACTAGTTGTGCGCAACACCCATTCATGCTATTAATTATTAAATGATAAGCTATATCAAGTGGGCTATATATATATATGCATACCTTTTAACTCAACTTATCATTTAATATCACATATGCTGATGAATAGAGTGATGCTCAACATCACCGGTACCATATAGCATTATTCACCATAAAACTAGTTTAGTTGAACTTAGTTTTTGCTCAATACACTTTACAGCATTGACAATAGAGGTGCTAAATTTAACTTGTCACATAACTAATAGAAATGTAAGTGATTGTTAAATGACATTGATCATGTTAAATTTAACAATTGATTACTAACATAGTAAAAATGTTAAAGAAATATATTGAAAGCGTTAAAATAAATTACAAACAGAAGTTATAAGTCAATTTTTTTTTTTTCCTTACCTTACCATGGGTGGGCATCATAATTAGCCAGTCACTTTGGAAAATTTTATTGCTGCATGAAATAAAATCCATAGTCAACAATTAATACTATAAGTTAAATAAAAGAGTGTCCTTCCAAAATCTTCAAGAGGTTTTTTTGGCATATACGTGACATGTATCTATACAAAACACGTAATGTGGGACGTTTTTAAAAATTTTCCTTAAATAAAATTATATATAATAAATATCAAAATCAAGGTTAGTTTTCCCATATTTTTTTCCATGGTACCTATTTGTACACATTTTTTTTTACATCGAGATACAAGGGAGGGCAGGGGAAGCAAGAGAGGAGCATGTGTGGCTCGAACACAAGACCTTCTACCTGAAACGTGAGAAACCAAACAGCCGTAATACTTGTTCGAATGGTACACCAATTCTTACCGTGTACATCCTTTTTTAGTTTAGTTTAAGTTATTATTATTAATATATTATTAATTAATATGTTATATTCATAGTTCGAATTGTAGTACATTGCATAGATTTTATTTCAAGTGAGAGGTCCTGAGTTTGAACCACACCTACCTCTTCCCTAATTTCCCTTCCCTCCCCTATGTCCCCTTTGTATTAAAAAAATTAATATATTAGGTTGTATTCTTTTCGTGATTCAGTTTTTTATTTTTGAGTTTTCAATTCATTTTCAATTTTCTGTTTTGAGTGCTTGTTTTCATATTTCTAAAAATATGTTTATTTTGTTATTGTGGAAAATTTTTTTAAGAAACCTAAAATTAGAAAACATTTTCTTTTTGATATTTTGAGAATTTATTTGCTTGTTAAATAAATTAAATTATTTTGTTCTTTTGTTAAAAAAATTATTTTGTTCTGATGTATCATTACCAAGATTAAAATATGAAAGTTTTCTATAGTTTGTTATGAGGAAAAAGGAAATACAAAAAAAAAATAATAAAATTAATAATAATAAAAAAATAAACTAACTTTGGAAGCATATGACACATGAATAAAATTAGAGAAGAGAGAAATTAGAGGAGGAAGGACGAAGAGTTGTAAAATTAGAGGAGAGAGAAATTGAAATTCTCAAAACAAAGCATTTTCCTTGTTTTTAATTAAATACATGTTTTACTTAAAAACTCTCAAAACGACTTTTTATCATTTTCTATTTTCTTTGTTAAAAAATTTCTTGTTTTTCAAAATTCATTTTTGAAAATATGAAAATAAATGCGTTTTCAGTGTTTTAAAAAATTGAAAACTAAAAATGGTCTCAAAATAGTAAAGAGAATATTTCTAATACCCTATACAATTTGGATTCTTGCCATTATTATTTTTTAATTAATTGTTCATTTTATTCATTCCCCAATTAATCGTGTGTCTATCATCTTTGACCCTCCGTATACTACTGTACAAAACTTTGGTAATTAGAACTATGAACCAACTAATAAAATTGCAAAATTTCCGCGTTATAAAATTTTTTTGTATGTAATTTTGTAAAACACGGAATAGTATATATGCCACGTGGGCAAGTAATTGCATCAATGTCAGATTCAAGATTAGATTATGGAATATTATAAGTGCAGCACCATATTATCCATGATTTTGTTAGATGACGCATTGTGTCTCGGTGTTGTGTTCTTGATAAAAAGAAAAAAAGGAAGTCTTTGTACGTGTCTTGAACTTGTTAACAATTTTGCTAGATTTAACTACCAACCTTAATTTGAATGAGTTGCTATCATGGATAGATCTAGGGAGCGATCGGCCAGAAAAAAAATTTAATATTTTTTATAGAAAAAATTTTAGAATTTAATATTTGCCCTCGTCGATTATTCTTTTTTTATGCTATAGTCCATGTCACTAAAAAATCTCAATCCGTACCTGGCTGCTATTCAAGAGAAAATGAATATATGGACAATACACTTCGATAACTTGACCAACTTCCTAGCAAAATTTAAATTTTTACAAACAAGTTCGTGATATGATATGTAAGCTAGGTTTGAAAAGACGGAAATGTACCATGAGATGAGACACAAGTCTTGAGATGATTGAGGTGTAAGCCTCTCAACAAACGAAAGAAAAAAAGGTTCAAAACATTGTGTGACAATGTAAAATAACTTATTTCAAAGTAAATAAAATAAATTCATAATCAAAAGTTAAGTATATTCATAATCACATGTTGCTATTATGGAACGAATCCGATAGTTAGCAGCTTGTAATTGACAATGATGAAAAGTGCAATTACCTGATTATTAATTCTCACAATAATTATCTAAAATTTGCATAAAATTGCCATTCCTCCACTAGATAATAATAATCCAATCCAATGCAGAGAAAAACAGCTAAAGGGAACAAAGAGATGAGTCTTATTGAATGAGAAAGATGTCCACAATGATTATTAAGCATCAGTAATAGAAAAAGTAAAGTGAAAATAAAGATCAAATAAAGGGCATTAAAATTTTTTTTCTTATGTAAATTAAACAAAAAAGTCTTTTAAATCATCTAGTTAACATACCTATTGACGATTAATTTCGACAATTGACAGATGGAATTTCAGCGTTGCAAAACTAATAAAACACTTGCAACAGAAGAACATAGACGAATTGTGATGAAGAAGAAGATATGATACTAAGCTAGAGCTGGTTTTTGAAAGGGGAAAATTAGGCTGTACACTCCATTTAGTCAAAGGAATTGAAAAATACGTTGAAACGTCTAAAATACGGCCATAAGTTTCGACAATACGGAAGTTTAAGTAGCACAAGGGGTGAAAAAGTAAATTTCCATTTCAATTGATGTACAAATTACAAACTCTGTCTCTGTTTTCCCTATCCGTTTCTGGCAATTTTATTCTCCTAAATCAAGCCTAAGCCATCTTGATCCATTTTTATGAGAAACTACTAACTTTTAGCTCTATTTCAATCAGATCCGCACATTATTATCTCAATTTTTTTTGTATTTTTCTATTTGTTTCTCAAAATTATTTGATTTCGTGGTGATTGTGTCAATGTCAGTTTATTTTACATGCATAGTTTAGTATTTAACAATAAACAGGGGCAGTACTTTGAAAAACAAAAAAATTAAATAAATAATAAAATAAACTACCGGGTAGGTACAACATGGGTCTAGCTATGGAAACAAGGCCGGGCTACTGACACTTCACCTGACACACACTATAGGGCAGTATCTCATTAGAAATCAGGCTCCTTAAGGAACCCAGCCCTGGTTCTTTAGAAATTTCCTGTACAACATACGAATTATCACTATACATTCAAAAAGTTTTTAGGTTTAAACATATCTGAGCTTCATTTTCAAATTTCTAGCAATGTGTAAAACTGGATGATAATACACGTTAACGATGAAAAAATACAGTCTCAAAAACCATTCCAAAAGGGCCCAATATAGCAAGAAAGTCATATATTTGAATCAGACAGGAAAACATGCAAGTGAAGCACTCAAACGTAGTTGAGATTACTTTTGCCAAACAACATATAGGAGGCGGGATACAAAAGGAAGACAACTGATAGTATATCAGTTTTAACATACAAGAAGTTTGAAATCTAATGATGGATACAATTCATCAAAACATGCATGTCCCAACTTCATTTTTTCTGCAATGTGTACAACTAGTTCTCCAGGAAGCTTCACAAAATAGTCTTGAGGGGGTGACCATACTGTTTCTCAAGGTTTTCCAAGTATTTCCTATAGAAAAGAAATTGCTTCAAGATGTACATAAATTAAATACACGAAAAATTATTCCATACTTAAAAAGAGTATATATATGTATTGATGCTCTGTTTACCTGAATAGCTGGGAGTGGGAGACTATGACTTTAAGCTCGTCATTTCCATTGTCTCGTTGTTCTTCCTCAATTTGCATTGCGGATTCTCTGACGGATTTCTTGCATCCATGTACCTCAATCATTTGGAGTGTTAGAATATAACCTAAATCTGAAGGGATCTTTTTCAAATGGTTACATTTTCGTAACACAATTCGTTCAAGTTTGGGAAAATGATGCATTGAAGTATTCCACTTTGCAATCATCACTCCATTCAGTTCCAAGAATCTTAGCTCCAAGAATTCATCTTCACTTGAGTCCCACTTTAGTCCCTCAATGCCACAGTTGTGTAATTTCAGAACCTCAAGGTTGGATAATCTTCCAATGGTTCTCATCTCTTCCAAATGCAGATCGAAATCACTCAGAGTTAGCTTTTTGATGTTGGAAGGGACTCCGGTGATGCTGTAATATCCTTGATACATGACGGGAGCTATATATTTGTGGTGGAAGCTTAAACTGAGACACTCGAGCTGCTTAAGGAAGTCGAAGGAAGGGAATCGAAATTTGCGCTTAGAGGAATCCCAAACTAATGTGATTTTGCATTTTAGTCTGTGTAGATGGGGCGAAAACCTCAATATTTTCTCATCCTTCTCATCAGAAATAAAGAGTATTGAAACACGTTCCAGGTTATTAATCGGGAAACTCTTGTCTTTAGCTGCTCTTTCACGACAAGATTCACTGAATTCTGCACTGCCATTGAAGTACATTTGTCTCAAATTCACCTTATATAGAAAGATATCAGGTACTTCAACCATTTCTTTGTTATCCACACGGAGAAATTCTAGTTTCTCGAGCCTTTTCATCGATGGCAGTGTACATGGGATTCCCAAGTGCCGCAAATTAGGTGGTAGTTCAATTTCTTGTAAGACGTATTTATAATCGTCAATTTTGAGGTCCACGGCTGACACGTCAAGGATTCGTGTAGACTTTGAGCTCCAAATAATTGACATGGAAGGATAAGATAAATTTCCAAACACGGAACGGATGTGCAGGGCAACACATCTCTTATAAGGAAGCATTGAGCGGATACACAATCGATGGTTTCGCTCATATGCTGGCAATTGTCTGAAGAACCAAAATTTAGCATTATCAGCAACAACATCAATATTGACATATATATTTTGAAAGGCGCTATCAACATAATTAATCAACAGAGTAAGTAAAGATCATGAGTAAGAATGGAAACAAGAGAATTGTTTTTGTGGGGGTGGGGGGGGAAGGACTTACTCTTTGAAAACCTTTAAAAAGTTTCCTTCTTCAGCTATTTTCGAGCACATATCATGCAACAGATCATGAATCCTGCAAGTTTTGACTCCGCCATCATATCTTCTCTTGGAAACTACTAGGAGGCTCCTGTCTATTAGATCCTTCAAATATTCATGTGCGACGGTGTCTGGGCTCTTCTGTTCATGTTTCTCTATGAATCCTTCAGCAATCCATAGTGAGATCAACTTTCTTACCGGGACTTCTGTGTCCTCCTCAAATGTAGCGAAGTAAAGAAAACATGGTTTCAAATGCACTGGTAAGTGCTGATAACTAAGTTTCAGCACATTCATGCACTTTGTTGGATCTTCAGCTACATGTGAAATTAAACTTGTTGCCACTTGTTGCCATAGGCTTATCTTCTTCTCCATATTTGCAAGAACTGCAGATATCACGACTACTGCAAGTGGTAGTCCTTGACAATTTGTTGCAATTTGCTTTGCAACGTGTTGCAATTCTGCAGGGTAGTTTTTTTCCGGGAACACCTTCTGTAGTAATAAATCCAAACACTCAGCTTCAGAAAGAAGAGGAAGTGGATTAATGACACTGGAAGGTGAAGCTTTCAAAGCGATATCTTGAAGTCTAGAAGTAAACATTATTCTACTACGGTCCTTGTCGTCAGGAAATACTCTTCTTAAATCATCCCACACATTTATATTCCATATATCATCGATGACAATGAGGTATCTTAATCCCTTTAAACTTTTGTAAACTTCTTCCTTCAAGTCAGCATCGTCCATTTTCATGATTATTTCTTTGTCAAGGCCACTTGTCGACTTTAAAATGTCAACCAGCATATTTCTTGTCTGATGTGTTTGAGAAGCAACACACCATGCTCGCTTGTCAAATGAAGAGATGATGTACGGATCATCATAAAGTTTCTTTGCCAACGTTGTCTTGCCGAGTCCAGGCATCCCACATATGGAAATGATTCGTCTATTCTTTGGTCCTCGAGTGAGTTGTTCTGCGATTTTCTTCTCCTCATCCTTGAATCCCACCACAGTGTCTTGTGAAATGGTTGGAATATTCCTTGCTCGAGATGGAGCTTTTTCAATTGGATATTTTGCAACTTGCCTCGTTTCATTCTCCAGTTCTTTGGTTGACAGCCGGATATGGTTAATCTTCTTCCCGACATGATGGAGCCTATTGATGAGATACCAATGAGGAGCATAAGAGTTGATGATGTAATCTGCTTCATGTGCTACATCTGTAATTTGTATGACAAGCTGTTGAAGTTGTTGGTGTTTCTCGATCTCGTTAACTCTGTCCCTTACCAAGGATTGCAAGAAGCTAAAATCCTCATGGATGGATGATATTTGGTTCTTCGCATCAGCCCTGGCCCAGTCATCATCTTCTTCGTGGTTAATTAGGTTGTTGAGATCATCAAGGACTGAATCAACACTGGAAACGGAGATAATTACACTGTTGGGGGCGGTCGTGGTAATAGCAGAACTTGTGGGTAACATTGAGAGTGTTGAGCAATGATGTTTGATTTTGGCTTTCACATCCTCAAACCGTCGACGGATGATGGCACTTCTCTTTGTTAATTCAAGTAATCATAGGCATTCACATCATCATCGAAAAGGTATGAATATAGGAATCTTCCAACTCTATCTGCCACTGCTTCAATATCCGAATTGAGCTACTCAGTGAGGTAAGACACAGTTTTATCCCCAAGAAAAGTGAGAAGAAATCGAAGCTCCATTTCAAGTGTTATGAGTATTTCACGTGTTCCCCAAGAAAGGATATAAGCTCGCATATCTCTCGAAATTCCCAGAAGAAACTCAATAAAGATAGCAAGAAGACGATTAGGACTAAAACTGGTGGACATCTGTGGCATTGGGAATTGAAAGAATACTTCAAGTTGATCCACCAATGACTCGTACATCCTACAGAATCTTGATATGTTTCCTGGCCTTCCGTAAGCAATACAATACCCGGCCAAGTTATTAAGTTGCTCTATTTGATCATATATTTGGTGGTGTTGGTAGCCTAAATTTGTTATAAAGTGAACAGCAAGTAAAACAAATTTCTTCCCATCAAACAGCTTAAAATTTGAATGGCTTGAATGTTTCAGAAAATAGAAGCCATCGTATTTCTCGAGTAATTCTCGCAGATGACGGCACGTTGAGGAAGCCATTTCTTCAGGCAAGAGAGTAGGTGGAAGCTATTGATCTCTCTGGGTGGGTGGTGCTCTACTGGAGCTACCGGAAGAGGAGAAGCAGTATGAATGAGTAGACCATATTAGCTGTAAATGTGAATGATTTTATTGGTCATAGCGTACTCGGCTTAAACAATGAGGATTGATTTTGTCTAATCGTAGCCATACATTTTCAATTAGGAAAGGAAAATAGAATCCTCCTTGAATAGAGATAAATTAACTAATAGGTCATTTTCTTATATATCTCGTGCACTACTAGACAAAAGCCTAGTTGTTACACCAAATAAGAAATTTTACATGCCCACATTTTGACGTGCAAACATTGTCAAGTCATCCACTAGCTAGTATATGATGTGAAATTGAGAGTGAAACTTGTGATTTATTATAATTAATATAAAGTTTTCCTAATTTATTTTGTTTATTTATTTATTACTATTATTTTAATATTCATATATACTACATACATATATATAGTTTCATCTTAATATATCATGTTGGCAGAAGTGTAAAATAATCATACATATATACAATTTTAGATTTCAAAATTTTAATACACATAAAAACACGATTTAGATCCAAACTAGAGAAAATTCTCTAACACACCAAATGCTGTTGCACGACTTAAGCCCCAATTACTTGCAATATATCTTAAAATTGTAACAAATATTTTTTTAGGAAATACCGTTGAATAATAATAATTAATAAATAAATAAACACGAAGAGAAGGGTCATAGTTGTAAACTACACTACACATACATATATATATCCATCAATAGAAGCAAGTTGTATGTGTGTATCATCTTTGACCGTCCATTTTGTATGCTACAAATCAAACTTGTATAATGAAATTTGTTATTGTTCTTTGAATTACAATCTACCATATGTACACTTGCTGGAACCTTCTAGGCTATGCAACTTGCATATTTTGCAGAAAATTAAAAAAAAAAAAAATACAACAAAAATAATTTGGAGTCAATATTTGTTAGTTGGTTAATTTGACATTCCTAAATTGCTATTAATTAAGAATTACGCTTTTTCCATTTAAAAAATGAAAAGGACTAACGCTTTTGACAATTAGCACTTTATCAAACATACGCTATCTGCTTGGTCTATGTTTCTTCGGCTTCCCTTCTTCTTCTTCCTTCCTTCCTTCCTTGAAACCTCTGAAGCTTGATTCTGAACTCTACAGTACAAAATTTTGGTAGTTAGAATTATGAACCACCTAATAAAATTGCAACGTTATAAAAGTTATTAAATTTTGGAGTTAGAATTATGAATCAACTAATAAAATTGCAACGTTATAAAAGTTATTAAAGTTTGGTGGTTAGAATTATGAACCAACTAATAAAATTGCAACGTTATAAAAGTTTTTGTATGTATCTTGAACTTGTTAGATTTATTTATTTTTTTTTAAGGGAATGGAATCGAACCATTAACCAAGAGTATATGAAAAAGCTAGATTGTTATTAGGCCACATAAGTCTTAACTGAACTTGTTAGTTTATAGTTTCGCTAGATTTAACTTCCAAGCTTAATTTGGATGGCTTGCTACTTGAATGGAAAATGAATGTATCGAAAAAACAATTTGATAACTTGCCCAGTTTCCTAGCAAAATTTAAAACCTTACAAACAAGATCTCAATATCGCCTGCAAGGTTCGATGTATTCGACATAATTAAATTGGTTGTGTCGTACTTGAATTAAAAAATGAAGTATGACTTCTTTGTGAAATATATTACACAAAAATTTAAGCGCAAGTGGCTTTAAACATCAAATTGTAAACTCGGTCATGCCATACTGAATAATGATAAACTTCCCTATTAGTTTAGTGCTTGATAGAACTTAAGACATTTTATAGAGAAAAACTGAAAGGTAAAATTGTCAACCGGTAAACTAATTAATAAAGAGGTGTATCGTTACTACGCCATATGGAGTGTGTTTGCATTCGCATAAAATTTACTTTTATGTATTTTTATGTGAAGTAAGAAAGAGGATAAGCGGAGTTTAATGGTGGAGATTTATGTAGCTTAGGTGGGTGCTATAAATATGACAACTGTGACAGTTGTTCTAACCACACTTAAGTTGAAACTTACTCACTATAACTACAGGTAATAATTAACCTTTCATTGGAACTGTAATTAGATTACTAAACCTCAATTACCAGCAATCAAATCAATATAATCTTTCACTCTACTTTGTGTTAAAAATTGAGCAATATATGGGAATGGCGTGGATTTGCAAACCTTGATTAACCGTTGGAGCAATGCTCACCACCATAGCTGTCCAGTTGTCCAGCCTCTAACAGTAATCCACACAATAAGAATGGATTTGGAACTCCACAATATCGACAATTCGAAGCGGATTTATTGGATTATGTTTGGGGCTCTGTCAATTTTATGTACTAGCAATAAATCAATAGAATATCAACAATCATATTGTGTAAACACAAGACACCTATTTATAGTTGAATGAGGTAAAACCCTTATCATATTTGGGCTTGCACGGGCCTACAACTGAGCGGTCCAATTAATTAATCTAGTTAATTAGTTCGGGCCAATTAAACCAGGTCCAACTAATTGGACCTTGAACATCGATTCCAACAATCTCCGACTTGGACAAGTTCCATTCCAAATCACTAACTCTTACCTTTGTATGTGACCTATTAGGCTCCCACTCACGATGGCAAATGTCGTAATACTATTATTCTAATTCTTATACAATTAGAATAAGATCTAAACCAAATTCATAACCAGAAGTTTGCGAAAATATTTGCTCAATTGATTGATTATGAGCAAAATATCAAAATAAAGACATAAGTATCTTGCCAGTGAATTTTATCCCAAAAGTAAATAATTATTCATATATTGGTTAAGATATTAATTGTCTATGGTAGATAACAAAATAATATTATATGCCTCAAGTTATTTGCTATACCATTAATTGAGAACAATATGTGTTTAAGTGATATTAAACTTTCACTTGTAGCAATATTCTTACATAACGTGCCAATAGAGTATATGACATCTCCTATATCTGGCTTACAGTCTGAAGCCTCCACCAAAAGTTAATAAGTGCAATATGTACAGTTGCTTCACCACGCGTACTAAGATGTATATTATTGTATTGCTGAGAATATACAATAGATTTGAATCTGTTTCATCCATGAAGGATGATATATATTGTATCATATTTTTCTGACTATTTCTAAAATTGAACAGTCTTCTCAGTATTAGAGGAAGGAATTAATAGTTAGTAATAAGTATATGAAATGTGTAATTGCAATCCTCACATGTACAATGTAAATTTGAAGTTTGCAAGATAGTATGCATTTCAGATTACTGATTGCATAGTTTTCAATAGATATAACAAGTTAAATGCTCTAACTTGAATTGATGTAAAATCCTATAAGATGATGTGGTCGTTTCCAAAATTAAAAATCCATGAAAAAGAATATGGAGCAGATGCTTGTGCTGGTTCTTTTGAAGCATTACTTCAGACGTGTGCTCTTCCGATCTGAACTAATTAAAAAGCATTTGAAGATGTTCAAGTACCTGAAATTACTGGAAGAAAGAGATCTCGTTAAGTTATGTCTATACTGAGATCAGATGGAATTGATAAAAAATAATAGTCGACTACACATGTTCATAAGCTCAAGAAATAGCAAGGATGATGAATCTATTTCATCCAAATTATTGACATTGAATATTGGCAAAGATAGAAAGACAATTATATGTAAATTGTTACAATGTCAATAATGTCACGACCGATAGTTATGCCAAAAGAGAATTGAATATGTGGTGAATGTTATTGAAACCTGAAGTTTTACTCAACTGGCAATATATGAACATATATCATTAAATTTGGTATGTAACATCTCTAGAAATTTCTACAAATTAAGGTAAGCAACAAAATTGTTGTTTTGAAAGAATTACTTGAATATCATTGTAAGATTTCTTGAAAATTAAAAGATTGTTATTCAATGACGCTAAAGAAAGAATTTGGTTCCTAATTGATATAAACTAAAGTGTAATGACTTAATTGACATAAATTAAAGAGTGGTGACTTAATTGAAAGATAATACAAAGTCGAAGGACTTAATGCCAAGTGTACGGTATATGTCGCGCCATGTGTCGAGATGTGATTAGCGGAACTCAAAATTTATTAAAAACAATTAAATCTCAACTATTATAAAAAGGACCAAGGGGTCCTCAAGGTTTCCAAACCCTCCAAGTCATCCACTTTCTCTCCTAAACCCCCAAAATTCGTCCAACATTGGGGATGGTGGAGAAACACCTATAGAAACCCACTAAAACACCTACTAGATCACTTGAAAAAGGCTCCTAACCTTATATAGATATATCACAACTCAAGAATAGCTTTCATTAAGGAATATCAAGGCTTTAAGGATACATTTTTCACGTAGATTATTTCAAGAATATTTGAGGTGAGTAACTATAATACTTTGATTCATTTTCTACATGCATAAAGTTTTGATAAGATAAGCGTATATTTTGATTGATGAATTCCATGAGACAAATATGAATTTTGATGTATTATTATTGAAAGAAAGATTGATTTATTGTATTTGTATCGCTAGTTATTGCTCTATTCGTTTTGTATTGAATTGCTTTGAATTGTTTCCTGCACTATGATATATTCAATGATCTTGGGATAAGGAAGATTAGTGTGCTCTTCCGATCTGCTTTGAATTGGAACTTCGGTAAGGGTCGGCCGGGGTTCATTATGGATCACTTAATTGTGCATGGCCATGATTGAATTGATTGAATTGATATGAATATTGAGCGCACCACGGGTAGTGGTTTAACTAGTGATAGGGCCCTTGTACATCCAAATGCTTTCTGGAATACATGACTCTTCGAAAATACATTTTCTAAATGAAAGGTGAATCAAAATATTATGTTATTCACTGAGTACTTTTATACTCACCCCCCTTTTCTACAACCTTGTAGGTATTAAACTAATAGCCTTGTGACCGGATCGTTCCAAAAGTGGAGAAGATACATGTATGTGATCAAGGCTTCGGCGTGTGTGACTGAGGTTTCATTGTGAGTAGTCCACAATACATTTAATTATCAGAGCACACAGCGAAAGCGTATATACTTTCAAATTATATTTGTAAAGTATCGCCCTCGATTCTAAATAGGGATATAAATTTAAATGCTTCCGCTATTGTTAAAAATTGGGGGCGTGACATGGTATTCTTGAATGAAACATATAAAAAACTTAAAGTTCTTGTATACATTACTGGTTAATATAAGGGAGATACGCATTGTACTCTTTTTTCCTTGACTAAGGATTTATCCCAATGAGTTTTCCTAGCAAGATTTTTAACGAGGCAACATTAATGACGTATCTAAAGAATAATGTACTCTTTTTCCTTGACTTAGAATTTTTTCCCACTGGATTTTTTCCTTGTAAGGTTTTAACGAGACATATTTTTTGTGTAATAAATATATGTGACATTTATGATATTAACCCTCGATATAAAACTCCTGAAGAGTTGATACTACTTAAATCAGAATATATTTCAAGTATTAAAGATAATGAGGAGATATGAATGGTTAAACACGAGAACCATTGTTGGCTGAAATCAGGGAGAGCAGCTATACTTCGATAAGTTTTTGTCCCATTGAGTTTTTCTTGCTCTAAAATTGATCAGAACTAATTGTATTTCTTTTCTCCTTAGTTGCTTGTTCCCACTGGGTTTTTCCCATACGAGGTTTTTGATAAAATAAATGTTGTATAGAATAGTCATTAAAGAGGGAGTGCTATAAATAATTATTGTATTTAGTGAATGATTGTTGTACTCCTAAAACCTTAGATTTGTGCCTATAAATATGTTGCAATGGTTCTCATTAATTTTCTCTCTAACTTTTCTCTATTTTTTATTCTTTTCTTTCTAGCTTATAGCAATGATGTGAAACCCCCCCAAAAAAAATGGAGTAATGAAGAAAAAATCCAAAAATGTGTCATTTTTTAAATCACTACTAACAAATGCCTTTTAACGACAGAAAATTCTCTCGCTCAAGCATTGATTTCCTTCGGTAAAAGTCGATGAAAAAATAGATCGGAAGAGCCGTTGGTGAAGGTCGCGTTGCTAATACTTTCCAACAGAGGTTTTGTGTCTATCAGAAAATTCCGACGGCCGAATCTGTCGAAAAATATTCTGACTGACCACATTAGTCAGAAATTTCCGAAGGAAAACACCTTCCGTCAAAAAATTTCCGACAGCAAGCTCACCATCGAAAGTTTCCGATGGACATCGAAAATTTAATTATTTAAAAATTTTTTAATTAATCCAACCAAATAGTCCGTTGGAACCCATCTTTGACCCGACCCACAACACCTCACAATCCCATACCCGCGAACAAGCCCCCCCAACCCGTAAACACACAAGAATTAATTAATCCTCCAAGTGAAATGCAAATGCTAGGATTCAAACTCGGGACCTGAAGGTTGGGGAGTAAAGTCCCAACCGCCAGGCCAGCTTACAAATTTGTTAATGCATTGCCCCAAAATATATATAAAGGATATTATAGTAATTTTGGCAATTTAAAAATAATGAATTTTCCTTTTAAAACATTGAGGCTTTAACTTTTAAAACATGTATTTAAATATATATTATCCTCTAAATTTTAGTTGTTCGTGTCAATTAATGTAATGTTTTTTCAAGCTAGTTTTCCACATTATAATATTTAATTGTTTTTAATTAAAGCTAGAAAATAAAAAAGACTATCAACTAAATTTTTTTAATTCTATTAATAAAAAATGTGATTTATATGATTATCTTTTTGTTTTAAGAAACCAAAATAAAAAAATTTATTTACAACCATTGTTTTAAACGTTAACAACCAAAAAATTGAATAAAATATTCATCAATTATTCAAGTTTTTTATATTTATTTTTTTATTGGATAAACCAGATATTACTATTAAGAAATTTATTTTATATTATATATATTTTAAATGGATTGTCAAACATTACTTGAATGCATGAAATCGGCCTTTCTATAAAGACAATTGTACGGTGGTATGCTAACCAAGAAAAGAAATGAATCCTGTGTACACACGCTGCATATATGTCTAGTAACTAGTAACAGTTGGAGAGGACATGTAACTACTCATACTTTCTAAATCCCATAAATGCCACTACTATTATATAGATTGAGACTTCTATATTTAATGTTTACTTCTATTCCACGTCAGTGATGTCCTTTGTGAGATTTTTCGTGTCCGTTGTTAGTTTCCTTTTTCTTTTTCTTTTTTTTTTAACTTTGTTGCACTTGTATTCTCCCCCCCCTAACTTTAGTTGCAATTTTAATTACGGAATCAAATTGTAAATCATTTTCTATTTCCCATCTAAAAGTTATTGACAGTTAATGACACTTTTAATTCTTCATAACATTTTTAAATTTAGAATAGATTTTATTCTCTATTATATCGGTTAATATATCTTATATATTTTTTACAGTAATATTGGGCATATTAAAATACTTATTTGATAAATGGGTATGGGGTGGGGAGGGATGTTAAAAAAAATATCTTCAAATTTATTGAAAAAGATTTTAATTCACAATATTTACAAAGAATGAAAAATTTCAAGAATTACAAAATAGAATTGAAAGCATGTTTTTGACGGAAAATTCAGTCATAAAATTCCAACGGTTCCGTCAAAAAATTCTGACGAAACAATAAAAGACTTCGAAAATTTCCGACGGAACAATAAAAGCTGTCGGAAATTTCCGACGAAAGCATTGTCCGTCAGAAATTTCCGACGAATATGAAATTACGTCGGAAATTTCTAATTGACACTTTTCCCGTAAAAAATTTCCAACCATTTCCAGCCCGGCTCAAACGGTTTCGTCGGAAATTTGCCACGAATGTGCATTCTTGGAAAATGTCCGTCGCTGATGGGCCAATTTTTAGTAGTGAATTAAAAAAAAAAAAAAAGAAGACACAAAAGTGTGTCGTTTTAGATTTTACTAAAGACTGTGAAATTATTTTGTAATAAAAAATAATAGTTTGTGGGGTCGCTTTTCTTAAACTTCCACCACGTCAGCGGTAAGGCTCTTTAGTAGAAGATAGATAAGGCTCCTTAGCCGGACTGTACCAACTATTAACCGCAATGTCAAATATCCACGATCCATATCACACCCATGAAATTAAATATTTTGTAATTTCTCAATCAATTTCTCTATCCTCTCTCACTTAACCCCCAATTACTTACAACTAATTTTACAACCGTGCGTTACACTGTATAAAAAATAAAAAAAATAAAAGCTAAAAATAACGTAAACTATTATCGTAAAATTTCATTCATAAGATTAATCAATAATCCCTCCAATTATATAAATATAAATAATTATTACTGTCACTTCAACAAACATAAGTAATTAAATTGCTACACTTTATAAGACATTATAACTGACAATTGTATATAACACATATGAACCATTAAATGAAAAATAAATCCTGCAATAACAAAATAACAATTGAAAAAATGATTAACAAATAAATACATGGAAAGAATTTAATCTAGAATAAATGAAGAAAAACCGTAAACATATCAAGTAGATACTTTTCAAAATATATAGACCAGCGTATAACCTATTAAAAAAACATTTAAATAAGAATAAGTTAATAAACACAAATCAAAATAATTTATTTTAAGAAAGTGTTTGATTGGCAAGGATTTTCCGTGACAAATGAGATTTTCCACCTAAATTTTTGTTGTGTTTGACTCACATTTTTTTCCATAGAAAATATTTTTCATCTTTTGGTCACGTGGCCTCATTTTCCTTAAAAACAAGTAAAATATTTTGCTATGAGGGTGTAGGTTTTTTTTTTGTTTTTCTAGGTAATTTATATTTTTTCTCAAGAACTTCACTTCCAATCACACACGTTGTAATTCATTTTTGTGGAAGTTAATTGCCAGTAATTCAATTGATAGAAAAATATTTTCTTTTCTACTAAATTCCATGCTTGTAATCAAACGCATTATAAATATAACTATGAAAGTGACAATTATAACATACAATATTAAAAAAACGATACATAATATAAAAAAGAAGCCAACATTTGAAAAAAAAATATTTACACCTTTATAGCATATTGAATTCTAAACTGTATCATCATGTGAGTGAGCTTTTAAATTACTCTTTTATTCATCCCACACAATTTAAAAAAAAAAGAAAAAAATCATGTACACTTGAATTAAGCAATCAATAATAATTAAAAATTTAATTTCAATTCATAATTTCGTTGAGTTCAACAAAAAAATGTAAATATACGGTAAAAGTCTTTAAATTATTTATTTTTTGATACAATTGGGGGAACTTCAAGGAGGAATCGACTCAAAATCCAGATCTCGTCCTTGTAAGGGTTGCTCTTTACCTTATTCATAAAATAAGGATAATATCCTCCAAAGTTATCAAAGTAAACATAATAAAATAATCATACTTCATAAAATAATAGTAAAGTCAATTAAAGTTTCAACAATGCAGAATAATAAAATAGTAGTACCTTGTATTTAAAAAGTTTCTCTTGTATCTCATCTATAAGTTCTCCCAGCAATATCATTTACCTAAGTAAATTTAAAGATGAACCCAGTAAAGATATAGATTAATAATAAATTAAAAAATTATTTAGTATAATACTGATTCAAATACAAAAACACCACATATAAATTTATATAAATAAAAAACGACACAGAAAGACCATAAGTTCCGGCAAAAAAGGTCAGAATTTTATAAAAACTCGAATTTAAATCTCATCTCATACATATATTATCTATTTATATCTGCTCCAAAAATCGGAGAGTACAAATATAATAGTTTCAGAGAGTACAAATTAGCCAATAACAAAAGAAAATAAAGCTCAAATTAATGCTATAATTATGGCTTTGATACATCGAACGAAAAAATTAGGTGAAAAACGCACAAAAATTTTAATCAAACGAATATTAATAAAATTTAATATTTTAGCAAAATCCCTGGAAGAATTATACAAAAATAAGGAAACTTACCTCGGATGACATTGATGGAAATTATAGAAATTCAAAAATTAAAAAAATAAAAGAAAATTCGATCCACATACGATATACACAAAATCCGCAACTCTCTCATTATTACACCTAATACTGAAGAATTTGTTTTAGAATAAATAGGTGTTTCAGAAGATATGGCTTACTGAATCCAGTTAGGAAAATATTTGAAAGCAAAAATTTAATATTGATATGAACAAATATGTGCGAATCACGGAACCCAAAAAGGAAATGCACATAAGATAAAAAAATAGATTACAAAGCGAGCCTAAAAATCACATATGTTAAAAAAGGGATAGTAAAATACGCGAATGAGGGAACCGAAATAGGAAATGCATGTAAGGTCAAGAAACAAAACTAAAAAAGCCATCCTAAAAATCGCATTAACTAAAAAATGCATCATAAAAAAGCATGTACTAGTTAAGGGAAAACAACAATTAAATAATAAGTAACTAGATAATAAATAATCTTAAAAAACTAAAATGCTTATGTCATCAGATGAGTTATGTTGCCAACATTTTAGAGGGAAAACAAAACAAAAAACTGTCATCTCTTTATATATATTACGATATATCTTAAAATTGTAACAAATATGTTTTAGGAAATACCATTGAATAATAATAATAATAACAATAATAATAATAATAATAATAATCATCATCATCAATATCTATATATCTACACACACAAACACATACACACACATAAAAGCAATATAGTTTCCATTTTACGATTTCCTACCCATTTCAATTGCGAAATCGGAATGTATTATATTGGCCATTGATTTTATCTCCTAATCTTGGCAATTCATTTCCATTTTACTTTTTAATTTTAATTACTTTTTTAATTTATTACCAATTTATAGATTCTGCTTTTTATCTTTCATTTCGGTTCTTATATTATTTATAGATATGCTTTATTTAGCTTATTAGTATCACTATATTTTCCAATTTTTAATCCCAATCACCCAATTAGATTTCATTTTATGTAAAAATATCTCTTTTTCTTTATCTATATTTTCGTTCCTTTCTCTAATAGTACTTATTTTATCTAAGAAGTTTCTCAAATCTTTTTTACTCTACATTTAAACTTTTCACTCCTTATCTTGAGCAGTTTTATTTTCGATAAATTTTCTTAATTTTTGGTTTTAATTTATCTCTCACTGTTGGATTACTTCTGGATTGGTTTCAATATTATTGTTAGTGTTCAGAAAATCAGACCTATCATCAAATCACAAAAGGTAACGGTTCAAGGTCATCGGACCGATTTTAATTAAATAATTGAGAACAAAATTAATTTTTAAATAAAATAGTGTTTAAATTTTATTCTCCTTTTAATAGCTATTGAAAATATGACTTTGGACATAGAAAGAGAATGTTACAGTAGCTATTTAGCGAAAAAATTAAGGATGTGCACCTATATTAAGCTACTTGGATATTAGGGTTATGCATAATAGAGTCTTAGCTTATGGGACTTGAGTTTTAAAACTTCAAAATTTTGATATATCATTATTGAAAAAAAGTTTATTGTGAACTGGTGAACTATATATGTCTTTATCTCTCACCGTTAGATTATTTTCTAGATTAGTTCCAATATTTGCAAATTTTCTTCAATGTTTTCCTTAGGTTTTTTTCTTTTGTAGACTATTTTTTATCTTCATTAAGAAAAAGTATCGCATTGCAAGTAGCACATATTTTTTATACATATATAAACAATCAAATATTATAATTTAAAGGTCATTGAAAATGTGACTTTGGGCATAGAAAGGGGATCCCACTGGTTATTTAGTGAAAAGAATTGAGACTGTATACCTATATTAAGTTACTTAGAGGAGAATTATACATAATATGAACTTTGCCTATAGGCGTTGAGCTTCCAAAAAATTTAAAATTTTAGTGGATCATTATTGAAAAGTTTTTTTATTGTGAACTGGTGAACCGTATCCGTCTTATCTCACACCGTTAGATTATTTTCTGGATTGATCTAGTATTTACGTATGTTCAGAAAATAGAACTGGTCATCGAACCGCAATGTTTTCCTTAGTTTTTTTTTTTTAAAATTCTTCATTAATGAAATATATTATATTACGGGTAGTAACTCTATATATATATATATCTATATATATATATATTTTTTTTTTACTCACACATAAGTGCTCAAATATTATAGTTTAAAGGCCATTGAAAATGTGACTTTGGGTATAGAAAGAGAAGCACACATTGGTTATTTAGTGAAAATAATTGATGATGTATACCTATATTAAGCCAGTTGGAAAAAAGTTATGCATAATAAAGCCTTAACTTATGAACTTTGAGTTTAATTTAAAATTTTAATAGATCATTATATATATATATATATATTTACGCACACATAAACGATCAAATATTATAACTTTAATCTTTTTTTATACAATCATGTTTAATTATCTTGAATTGCTTATATTATATGGTATTATCATCTGAGTTGTTTATATTATATGATATTATCATCTCGTGTAATATACGAGTGAAATAACTAGTAATAATAAAAAAAAAAACAAACACGAGAGGCAACTTGCATGTGTGTATCATCTTTGACTGTCCATTTTGTATGCTACAAATCAAACTTGTATAATGGAATTTATTGATTGATCTTAATTTGAATAACAATATTCTTGGGAACATTCTAGGCTATCCAACTTGCATATTACAGAAAATTAAAAAAAATACAACAAAAAAATTTGGAGCCAGAACATTTTAATTAGTTACGATGGAAGCTTCTTTTGATATTCCTCAATTGCTATTAATCAAGACTAACGCTTTTGACAATTAGGACTTTATGAAACATAACGTTATCTGCTTGGTCTCTGTTCCTTCAGCTTTCCTTCTTCATCTTCCTTCTTTGAAACCTCTGAAGCTTGATTCTTAAGTCTACAGCACAAAATTTCGATGGTTAGAATTATGAACCAGCTAATAAAATTGCAAAATTTCAACACTATAAAAGTTTTGTTATGCATCTTGAACTTTCTCACCATTTCATTTTTTTTAATTGGCTTTTAAGATGTTATTAGACTACATAAGTCTTGGCTGAACTTGTTAGTTTATAGTTTCACTAGATTTAACTTCCAAGTTTAATTTGGATGGCTAGCTACTTGTCACTTGAACGGAAAATGAATATATCTATAATACAATTTGATAGCTTGCCCAGTTTCCTAGCAGAATTTAAATCTTTAAAAACAAGATCTCAATAGCGCATGCAAGGTTCGCAAGGGCGGAACAAATATATTGGACATAAATTGGTCGTGTTTGAGCAAATGGGGGTAATTGCCCCCTCGATTTTTAAAGATTTCAAGTGAATGTCACTTAAAAATAAAAAGAAAAATTTCCAATTAATCTTTTCTATTTCCTCGGAGTACCGCTAACCAATTCTGCAATTCTGCGGAGTCATCCACCGAATCAACTGAAAATTAAAAATGACCAACTTTCCCAATACATATATAAAACAATTAAAAGTTTGATAAAATCAAAATTAGAAGTCTCATGTTTAGCTTCAAGTCTAACATCTGATTTTCCATGTCTCATGCAAACTTTATAGATTGTTTCATTGCCGCTGTAGTCGACAACCATAATCCCCTAGACCACCATCATCGTTTTTACTATTTGAGATATAAACATGATCACTTCTTATATTCTTTATCTATATAAATAATTACCCTTCAACATCCCGTTAACATTTAAAAGACAATGGTTTTTCAAAAACGGGGAATTTTTTATTAGATTTCTAATTTAACAGTTAATGACACATTTTGAATTGTTTATTGAAGAATAAGTCTTTTGAAGAGGGGGGGGGTATGTGTGTGTGTGTGTGTGTTTTTTTTTTTTTGAAGGGAAATCCTTTGGTGTGTTTAATTGAAGAATAACTTGTTTAATCTTTACTGAGTGTTTATATTTAATAATCGGTTTCTAACTTTCATAATTGTTTTCATTATTATTAAAATCATAAAGTTCAATATGTATGTAATTTTTACTTTGACAAAGATATGAGATCTCGGGTTTGAACCACACCAACCCTCCCCTATTTTCCCTCCCCTCCCTTTGTATTTGAAAAAAAATTGTTGCCATAAAAGTTTTGTCCCCGTATATAAATTTTCCTGCATTTGCCACCTAAATTAAAAAATGAAGAATGACTTCTTTGTGAAATATATTCGACATAAGTGCAAGTGGCCTCTTATAAAGAGGCGTATAATGTTGGGCGAGTCCAGCCCATAATGTTACCCAACTTAAATATAAGACAAAAGTTGAAGGATGAATTATATAATTTGACTGAATAAAAGTAGAAGGCTTGAGGGACACAAAATCTTAGAGAAATTAGATTTGGTTTGTTTAATATATATATATATGTGTGTGTGTGTGTGTTGATGCATGTGTGATGAAGGCAGAACACAAAAAACGAAGAATACGGCTGCTGGAGGACACAAAAAAGGCAGAGAGAAAAACAACCATTCACGCACGTCAACCGAGACAATTGGATGGAAAAATCAGTCGCGCAGTGATTCGCTTGGAACGTTATCTTCAACATTTGATTTGGTATTCGATTTCTTCAAGCGGCGGTTTCTCCAAGTTAATTCTTGGAAAGGGTTAGGTGATATTTTTCTTCATCTCGTGTTATTGATTATTGGGTTCAATCTATTGTTAGATGAGTTATTTGTGGTGCTAAGAATATTGTTCTTGACGGTGTTGCGTGATTGTGGTAGTGTGTGATTACCTCTTGATTTAGGATAATAATCTTGAGAGGATAAACATTGTATTCCTATTATTATTTGGTGATAGTGGAGTTGTCGGTTTGCCCCGTCAATTTTCCCTTCTCATTGGAGGGTTTTATGACGTTAAATAATTCCTGGTGTTATTTACATTTCCGCACATATATTATTATTTGATATATTGATTGCCTATTTTAATCACACGGGTTTAGGAAAATTGGTTAAATTCCCAACAGTGGTATCAGAGACAGGTTCAATTGTGTGGATTAAAATGGATGACCCAGTTGGTAGTGCTATGATCAGGCTTACCAATCACAATTGAGTGACATGGAAACCTAGAATGGAGGATATCCTTTATTGTAAGGATTTGCATGATCCTATTGATGGTGATGATTCTAAACCGGAAGATATGGAATATGGGGATTGACAGAAATTGCACAGGAAAACTAGTGGGACGATAAGGTAGTGGGTGGATAATAGTGTTTTCAACATGTGGCATAGGAGACATATGCAGATAAATTGTGGACTAAATTGGAGTCCATGTTTGAGAGGAAAACTGCAGCCAGGAAGTCCTTTTTGATCAGAGACTTGGTCAATATGAAATATAAGGACGGTACGAGCGTGACAGAACACTTGAATAATTTTCAGAATGTTGTGAATCAGCTGGTGACAATGGGAATGACTCTCGAGGATGAATTGAAAGCATTACTGCTTTTGAGTTCTTTGCCAGACAGTTGGGAAACTTTTGTTGTGACAATAAGTAACTCTACTTCAGATGGTGTGTTATCTATGGATTCTGTGAAGAACAATATGCAGAATGAGGAAATCAGGAGGAAATCTTCAGGTTTGCATGTAGGTTCAGATAATACATTGGCTCTTGTTTCAGATAATCACAAGGAAGAAGCAAGAATAAAGGGCAAAGGCGTCACAGCAAGTCTAGAGGTAGGTCAATTGTTATCACTGCGGCAAAGAGGGTCATTACAAAAGAAATTGCAGAATTTGGTTGAGAGAGCAGAAGGAGGGTAATAATCAGAAGAAAGAGGATGAAAATACTGTAGGTGTGGTGACTAGTGATGTACTCACTTGCGGAGTGGGTCAATGCCTGCATGTTGGAGACCCTCTTACTGAGTGGCATGTTGACAGTGGTGCCTCATACCATGTTTGCAGAAATATTGAATTGTTTACTACATACAGAGCAGGTGATTATGGTCAGTCAAAT